>JAIGNY010000491.1:1245000-1382500 GCA_020152595.1 Chiridota heheva
ACCTGTGGACGTAACAATGCTTTTTTGACAATCTCAAACTTCAGTCAGTTAGTCAAGGAGAAAAACAACAGTCACTTAGTTATCATTGTCAGTCAATGGAGAAAAAATATTTGTTGTCATTTTTCAACAAATATTGGACAGAATTTATTTTTCTTCACCAATGTTGTGTATAAGATAATAGTTTTCAACATATATGAGTACCATTAATTTTCGCTGACTGGCTGAGGCGACACAATTTATTTTTCTTCACAAATGTTGTGTACTAGATAAAAGTTTCCAACATATAGGAGTACCATTAAATTTCACTGATTGGCTGAGGCGACACAAGTATTCATAAAAAGTATCCCATTAACTGTGATGATAAAGTTTCCCTCCAACTTGACAAAGCCGTAACGAGTCTATGCACGGTTACGTTGACTCCGACCTTGAAAATAAGCTTTTAGTCAGGCTTCACCTTGAGTATGATATTTAGACTTGGGAGTCCCTTTATGGATAAGTTCATTTGGAGCAGTGAAGAGCCACTAACTCTTAGACTTCCTGAAGTAAGGAACCTCTCTTATGAATCTAAGTCTCTGGGCGTTTTTTTTTTTTTTTTTTGTGGTGGTGGTGGTGTTAGTTTGGGCTTTTTGTGGGGTGACTAACCCTTCTTAGCCTGTAATCTTGTTATGTTATGTAACTGATTGCAGTCATTGACTGTTTTATGGCCTATCAGATAAAAATGTCCCACTGGGAATTCCTAGGGGTGGGGGGGGGAATTCCTGGGGACAGTGTTTCAGACTTGGGAACTCATGGGGGTGTTTTGGACTTGAAAAATCCTTGGGGGATGAGTGTTTAAAACTTGATAGTATTACATACAGTAGGCCTATTATGTTGTACATCATAATAGTTGATATGCCTACACGGGTTGTGAGAAATTAGCAGTCAATGACTAAGTTAGGTGCTGACAATGGCCCTTTCATCCTCTTGCCTTGCATTACTATAATATTATGTGGAACAGCTGACTTTACATTATACGCTACTAAGCACTTGCCAGCTGCAATTTAGGGAATCCCGTTTTAAATACTGTCGAGAATTTACACATTTTTGTTGTTCAGCTTAAACCTTAGTCCTAACGGATAAATTGAGCAAATATTCATGAAAATGTGTGGAAAAATGATTTGTCATAGATTATAATATCATTTCTAATATGTGATTGTCAAATTCTTGAATTTTCTCCAAAAGTCAGTCATACAAAAAAAAGAAGTTATAAATTATCTTTGAGGGACAAGGCTGAAAAAGTATACAAGTCTATATATGCAGGATTGGCTGATTGAGCTTAAGTTTCATCTCTTAGCTAAGACACAGAGAAATGTTGTTTTATTAACAATCAACAAGCAAATAAAAGCAATAGACATTTCCATGACTATTCCTTCCGCTTCACCAACAGCTCCACATGGGAAGGGTCCTTTGCAGCCGCTGATGCCTGTCCTGGCCTCACCCTCTCCTTAAGGCTGCCCGATGAAACCTTTATCTACTCTGCTGGAGCAAATGCCATCCTCCTGGTCTCAAACTTCATAGAACTCTCCTTCCACCCCCCTTTCATCATCTTCTCTGACTCTAAATCCATACTCACTGGCATCCTCAACATGCTCTGGCCCAACCCTCTCATTCTACAAACCCTCAATAAACTTCACGCTTTTTTCTTCTTAGGGAGGAAAATTATCTTTTCCTGGATCCCCAGTCATGTTGGCATCCCTGGCAATGAGAGAGTCGACAAAGCCGCCAACAAAACTCTGTCAAATAACATGTCTCCTTTTCCAATTCCTCACTCAGACTTCCGTCTTTCCATCTCCAATTAAATCAGTAAGACCTGGCAAGACTCTTGGAATCACCAAACCAGTGACAAACTTTACACCAAATCCAAAGTTGGGATCAACACCAACCGCACAATTCCAATCGCAGGGAAGATATCGTTGACAACCGCTTTCTCCTTGGTCATTCCTCTCTCACCCACTCCCATCTCCTTTCTGGCTTCCCTGCCCCACCTACAACACCGAACTCTCCATCAAGCATATCATCTTAACCTGTCCCCTATACCTGAACTCCAGGTCTCTTCTCTCTCCTCACCCACCTCAATCTCGGATCTATTCAAAAACAATCCTTCCTCTAACATAATCAACTTTATCCGCAACAACAACCTATTCCACCATAGCTAATCTTCATATTGTGTACATCTGCTTAGAAATCATGCAGATTTGCCCACTTTCCTCCTTGCTATGAAACACATTTTTAAACCAGCTGCACTTATGGTTCAGAGATTAATTGGTTCTGTAAACAATTTATCCACACAATATTGATATTTACCGTGCATGGGTGACTTCAAAGGTCAATGGTGGTCAATTGTTTTTTTACTGAACAACCGAAAATGGCCAAAAACGGCAGTTGGGGAATAAAGGAGATGTACACAAGATGTTCCTTTCTCTTCCCTTCTACACCTAACCTTACACACCCTTTCTTTTACCTTTATTTTTCTCCCAAACTCACCCTATTTTCCCCTTTTCTCCCTCTCAATCCACCATTTCCTGTCTGCCCTAACTGTTACACCTTAATTTTTTAACACCCACTTGGCACATTTGACTCTGACTGTCATGGTGCCATTAAACATCAAACAAACCAAACCAAGTAAAAGCAGCAGAAAAATTAAACAGGACCTTTTTCACTATTCGGATGGTTTATTTTGTGACTACTGAATGCCTGCCCTTGACCATCAATTCTCAGATACTTTGGTTCTGAAGTAATCATTTTTATGATTGAAAGCTGTTCTTTCTATTTGTTTGTCACATCTGTAAAAGGAGCATAGAACATACTGTACAGGGCTGCAGATACAAGGTTTATTAAACAAACTTGATATATGTTAACTTTACTCATAGTTATGCTATTTGAATGAAAGACTTCCATGACATTGTCTTGAATCTGCTTGCTTGTGTCGGAGACTGGAAAAAAAGTTTTATAATTATATACATTTTTAAGAGTTAACATTTGTTTGACTACATATCTGTGATACGGGTATCTGTGATACGTCCTTCTTTTCTTACAGAGAGATTGAAAGACAAAAATTGGAGAAACAATTTGATTTACACCTCCACTCTGACAAAAGATTGTGAGTATTTATTGTAATAAATATATTTTCTTTTTAGATAAGTGAAATAAATGTCCAGTATCTCCAGGCTATAGATTGTGGTGGAATGTATATGAACTTACTAGTTGTTATTTGTATTTTATTTTATCTTATTTATTTATTAGTCAACTCAGAAATTATCAAATTAAATAAATGATAGATAGAATGTGAGATACAACACTACTGCCCTGCCAAACGGTAGCACATGTACAGGATGCACCAGAAATGACCAAAAATGTAGTGTGAGAGTTAGCAAATTGACATTTACGTAGTAAAAAACACATTTTGAAGCCTTTAGAAACGGATACTAATCTACATCAACAACCTCCATCAACTCACTTACAAGAGTGTTAGTAATGCTTTTAATGATGGAGCATACCTCACAAGAGTGTTAGTTATGCTTTTAATGATGGAGCATACCCCACAAGAGTGTTAGTTATGCTTTTAATAATGGAGCATGCCTCACAAGAGTGCTAGTTATGCTTTTAATGATGAAGCATACCTCACAAGAGTGCTAGTTATGCTTTTAATGATGGAGCATACCTCACAAGAGTGCTAGTTATGCTTTTAATGATGGAGCATGCCTCACAAGAGTGCTACTTATGCTTTTAATGATGAAGCATACCCCACAAGAGTGCTAGTTATGCTTTTAATGATGAAGCATACCTCACAAGAGTGCTAGTTATGCTTTTAATGATGGAGCATACCTCACAAGAGTGCTAGTTATGCTTTTAATGATGGAGCATACCCCACAAGAGTGCTAGTTATGCTTTTAATGATGAAGCATACCTCACAAGAGTGCTAGTTATGCTTTTAATGATGGAGCATACATCACAAGAGTACTAGTTATGCTTTTAATGATGGAGCATACCTCACAAGAGTGCTAGTTATGCTTTTAATGATGGAGCATGCCTCACAAGAGTGCTACTTATGCTTTTAATGATGAAGCATACCTCACAAGAGTGCTAGTTATGCTTTTAATGATGAAGCATACCTCACAAGAGTGCTAGTTATGCTTTTAATGATGGAGCATACCCCACAAGAGTGCTAGTTATGCTTTTAATGATGAAGCATACCTCACAAGAGTGCTAGTTATGCTTTTAATGATGGAGCATACCCCACAAGAGTGCTAGTTATGCTTTTAATGATGGAGCATACCTCACAAGAGTGCTAGTTATGCTTTTAATGATGGAGCATGCCTCACAAGAGTGCTACTTATGCTTTTAATGATGAAGCATACCTCACAAGAGTGCTAGTTATGCTTTTAATGATGGAGCATACCTCACAAGGGTGTTAGTTATGCTTTTAATGATGGAGCATGCCTCACAAGAGTGCTAGTTATGCTTTTAATGATGAAGCATACCTCACAAGAGTGCTAGTTATGCTTTTAATGATGGAGCATACCTCACAAGAGTGCTAGTTATGCTTTTAATGATGGAGCATGCCTCACAAGAGTGCTAGTTATGCTTTTAATAATGAAGCATACCTCACAAGAGTGCTAGTTATGCTTTTAATGATGGAGCATAGCCCACAAGGGTGTTAGTTATGCTTTTAATGATGGAGCATGCCTCACAAAAGTGCTAGTTATGCTTTTAATGATGAAGCATACCTCACAAGAGTGCTAGTTATGCTTTTAATGATGGAGCATACCTCACAAGAGTGCTAGTTATGCTTTTAATGATGGAGCATACCCCACAAGAGTGCTAGTTATGCTTTTAATGATGGAGCATACATCACAAGAGTGCTAGTTATGCTTTTAATGATGGAGCATACCTCACAAGAGTGCTAGTTATGCTTTTAATGATGGAGCATGCCTCACAAGAGTGCTAGTTATGCTTTTAATGATGGAGCATGCCTCACAAGAGTGCTGGTTATGCTTTTAATGATGGAGCATACATCACAAGAGTGTTAGTTATGCTTTTAATGATGAAGCATACCTCACAAGAGTGCTAGTTATGCTTTTAATGATGGAGCATGCCTCACAAGAGTGCTAGTTATGCTTTTAATGATGGAGCATACATCACAAGAGTGCTAGTTATGCTTTTAATGATGGAGCATGCCTCACAAGAGTGCTAGTTATGCTTTTAATGATGGAGCATACCTCACAAGAGTGCTAGTTATGCTTTTAATGATGGAGCATGCCTCACAAGAGTTAGTTATGCTTTTAATGATGGAGCATACCTCACAAGAGCTAGTTATGCTTTTATTGATGGAGCATACCTCACAAGAGTGTTAGTTGTGCTTCTAATGATGGAGCATACATCACAAGAGTGTTAGTTATACTTTTAATGGTGGAGCATACCGCAAAAGGGTGTTAGTTATGCTGTTAATGATGGAGCATGCCTCACAAGAGTGCTAGTTATGCTTTAAATGATGGAGCATACATCACAAGAGTTAGTTATGCTTTTAATGATGGAGCATGCCTCACAAGAGTGCTAGTTATGCTTTTAATGATGGAGCATACATCACAAGAGTTAGTTATGCTTTTAATGATGGAGCATACATCACAAGAGTGTTAGTTATGCTTTTAATAGTGGAGCATACCCCACAAGGGTGTTAGTTATGCTGTTAATGATGGAGCATGCTTCACAAGAGTGCTAGTTATGCTTTTAATGATGGAGCATACATCACAAGAGTTAGTAATGCTTTTAATGATGGAGCATACCCCACAAGAGTGCTAGTTTTGCTTTTAATGATGGAGCATACCCCACAAGGGTGTTAGTTATGCTTCTAATGATGGAGCATACATCACAAGAGTGTTAGTTGTGCTTTTATTGATGGAGAATACCCCACAAGAGTGTTAGTTATGCTTTTAATGATGGAGCATATATCACAAGAGTGTTAGTTATGCTTTTAATGATGGAGCATACCCCACAAGGGTGTTAGTTATGCTTTTAATGATGGAGCATACATCACAAGAGTGTTAGTTATGCTTTTAATGATGGAGCATACCTCACAAGAGTGCTAGTTATGCTTTTAATGATGAAGCATGCCTCACAAGAGTGTTAGGTATGCTTTTAATGGTGGAGCCTACATCACAAGAGTGTTAGTTATGCTTTTAATGATGGAGCATACCTCACAAGAGTGCTAGTTATGCTTTTAATGATGGAGCATACCCCATTAGGGTGCTAGTTATGCTTTTAATGATGGAGCATACATCACAAGAGTGCTAGTTATGCTTTTAATGATGGAGCATACATCACAAGAGTGTTAGTTATGCTTTTAATGATGGAGCGTACTGTACCTCACAAGTGTTACTCACAAGAATATTTTTTCAATTGGATTAAATTTAAATAAAGACAAGTACAAGTTTTTTGAAGTTGAAGATGAGCTGTAATATTAGATACTCTATCTCCGTTCACTTTTCAAGGAGTCACTTAGTGGTCACTTAGTAGTCACTTAGTGGTCACTTAGTAGTCACTTAGTAGTCACTTACTAGTAGAGCTGTGACCGTTTAGTGTGTACTCGCTACACGCTCGCAAATCTTGTAAACGTTTACTAAATACTTCATTGCGAGTAATCGTTTTTCATACATTATACTTTATAGGCCTAGTGTCTTGCCGTTAAAAATCAATATTCATGATTCAAATCACACACACATTCGGCTGACAAAATTCCAATCAATGATTTTTCACAAACTGTTAACCCGATAAGCATAATCTTTTATAAATGTGCGAATCACAAATGCGCAGTAATCACCAATGAATGGAGATATTATGCACTTTGATTTCGCCGAAAATTGAGTAATCTAACTTGTAAAATGCACCGCGAATGTGCAGCAGTAAACAGTGAAACTAACAATAGGCCTAACGTTAGGCCATAAGGCTTTAAAATCCCACGCAATTAAGGCCCGTTTTATCGACCAAAAAACACTTGAATCGTGACAATCAGTACATTTACATGTAAATATTACCTGATGAGTCAAATAAATTTTGCAAGAAAGAAAAAATATTGCATAATAGATAAACAGAAAAAGGTTTTAACAAAGCTGAAATTCTGCATGCTACAAGCAAAGCGCGGCCATTTTTTTGAGAGGACTAATATTTCAGAACTTCCTGGTGGTGGTGGCGTAGTTTTGAAATGTTCTACGGCGAGATATATCATAGGCCTCAGTATGCAAGATTTTCACAGAACAAAGTTTGAAAGCCGTAGCGAATAGGACAAACAAGTTACGCGATGTAGAGTTTAAATGACATGAAAGGAAGTTATCTGTTCTTTCTAAACTGAATTTCCATGCTTTTTTTCCATAGAAATGATGATTTGTACTGTAAAAGTAAACTTTTTACGATTTGGAAAGCAAAACTCAGCGTCTATTTGGGCAATGCAGTCAGTACTTTTTGCCATACTAGTTGCGCGATTTTTTTTACTTCGCCTCGTAGTTTTGGAGCAATTTTGGTGTATTTCTGAAAATTACGGTACTAAACTCGTGTACACGATACACGCTCGCTTTTTTTGGCGTGTACACGTTTACTAAAATCCCTAAACGTTCACAGCTCTACTTACTAGTCACTTAGTAGTCACTTAGTAGTCACTTAGTAGTCACTTAGTAGTCACTTAGTGGTCACTGTATATAATTTGAACATAAAATAACACAGGTCTCAGAGACATTGTGTTGCTATACTCCATATTAAAGACAAATCTTCAAGTAATGTTTGTTTTCTTCCCTAAAACGCTTGTCAGATCTGACACTGTCTCTATCACATTTCAGGTCTGCTGTGAGGGCTAATAAGCTGAAGGCTTACTGGCAGAAAATTAATGAAAATGAGAAGAAAAGTCAGGCTAGGAATGAAGATATCTTGAGACACTTAGAAAGGGTAGAGTCATGTATATCTACCCTGTCTGCCAGAACAGATCGACTTAGATTAGTGAAGGTAAATCATGTCAGTTTTTGTCTACAAGAAAGATGGAAGGTATTGTGTGCTAACATTGTAAAATGAAAACAACTCTTAATTAATTTTGTTTCGAATCAACTCTAGCATGTGACATTTAACAGTTGTGACTTATCATTCGCTGTGTCAGAAAATTTGGTACAAACATATTGTAAGGATACACTGGAGGAGTACCATTGGTAATGACAGGTTTTAGTTAAGAAAGAATGAGATTTCCTTGTCACTATCCTTGTCTGTTCTGTTTTGCTTACTTGGGGTTTTGCTGCTTTAAGGGATAAGCTTGTTGGTGAAGCATGTTTATCTCATATGATAGAGGACAATGGTAAAGCATGTTTATCTCATATGATAGAGGACAATGGTAAAGCATGTTTATCTCATATGATAGAGGACAATGGTAAAGCATGTGATAGAGGACAATGGTAAAGCATGTTTATCTCATATGATAGAGGACAATGGTGAAGCATGTTTATCTCATATGATAGAGGACAATGGTAAAGCATGTTTATCTCATATGATAGAGGACAATGGTAAAGCATGTTTATCTCATATGATAGAGGACAATGGTAAAGCATGTGATAGAGGACAATGGTAAAGCATGTTTATCTCATATGATAGAGGACAATGGTAAAGCATGTTTATCTCATATGATAGAGGACAATGGTGAAGCATGTTTATCTCATATGATAGAGGACAATAGTAAAGCATGTTTATCTCATATGATAGAGGACAATAGTGAAGCATGTTTATCTCATATGATAGAGGACAATGGTGAAGCATGTTTATCTCATATGATAGAGGACAATGGTAAAGCATGTGATAGAGGACAATGGTAAAGCATGTTTATCTCATATGATAGAGGACAATGGTAAAGCATGTTTATCTCATATGATAGAGGACAATGGACATGTTTTAATGATAGAGGACAATGGTAAAAGCATGTTTATCTCATATGATAGAGGACAATGGTAAAGCATGTTTATTTCATATGATAGAGGACAATGTAAAGCATGTAAAGGCATGTTTATCTCATATGATAGAGGACAATGGTAAAGCATGTTTATCTCATATGATAGAGGACAATGGTAAAGCATGTTTATCTCATATGATAGAGGACAATGGTAAAGCATGATTTATCTCATATGATAGAGGACAATGGTAAAGCATGTTTATCATATATGGACAATGGTGATAGAGGACAATGGTAAAGCATGTTTATCTCATATGATAGAGGACAATGGTAAAGCATGTTTATCTCATATGATAGAGGACAATGGTAAAGCATGTTTATCTCATATGATAGAGGACAATGGTAAAGCATGTTTATCTCATATGATAGAGGACAATGGTAAAGCATGTTTATCTCATATGATAGAGGACAATGGTAAAGCATGTTTATCTCATATGATAGAGGACAATGGTAAAGCATGTCATATGATAGAGGACAATGGTAAAGCATGTTTATCTCATATGATAGAGGACAATGGTAAAGCATGTTTATCTCATATGATAGAGGACAATGGTAAAGCATGTTTATCTCATATGATAGAGGACAAGAGCATGACAATGGTAAAGCATGTTTATCTCATATGATAGAGGACAATGGTAAAGCATGTTTATCTCATGTGATAGAGGACAATGGTAAAGCATGTTTATCTCATATGATAGAGGACAATGGTAAAGCATGTTTATCTCATATGATAGAGGACAATGGTAAAGCATGTTTATCTCATATGATAGAGGACAATGGTAAAGCATGACAATGATAGAGGACAATGGTAAAGCATGTTTATCTCATATGATAGAGGACAATGGTAAAGCATGTTTATCTCATGTGATAGAGGACAATGGTAAAGCATGTTTATCTCATATGATAGAGGACAATGGGAAAGCATGTTTATCTCATATGATAGAGGACAATGGTAAAGCATGTTTATCTCATATGATAGAGGACAATGGTAAAGCATGTTTATCTCATATGATAGAGGACAATAGTAAAGCATGTTTATTTCATATGATAGAGGACAATGGTAAAGCATGTTTATCTCATATGATAGAGGACAATGGTGAAGCATGTTTATCTCATATGATAGAGGACAATGGTAAAGCATGTTTATCTCATATGATAGAGGACAATGGTAAAGCATGTTTATCTCATATGATAGAGGACAATGGTAAAGCATGTTTATCTCATATGATAGAGGACAATGGGAAAGCATGTTTATCTCATATGATAGAGGACAATGGTAAAGCATGTTTATCTCATATGATAGAGGACAATGGTAAAGCATGTTTATCTCATATGATAGAGGACAATAGTAAAGCATGTTTATTTCATATGATAGAGGACAATGGTAAAGCATGTTTATCTCATATGATAGAGGACAATAGTAAAGCATGTTTATTTCATATGATAGAGGACAATGGTAAAGCATATGATAGAGGACAATGGTAAAGCATGTTTATCTCATATGATAGAGGACAATAGTAAAGCATGTTTATTTCATATGATAGAGGACAATGGTAAAGCATGTTTATCTCATATGATAGAGGACAATGGTAAAGCATGTTTATCTCATATGATAGAGGACAATGGGAAAGCATGTTTATCTCATATGATAGAGGACAATGGTAAAGCATGTTTATCTCATATGATAGAGGACAATGGTAAAGCATGTTTATCTCATATGATAGAGGACAATGGTAAAGCATGTTTATCTCATATGATAGAGGACAATGGGAAAGCATGTTTATCTCATATGATAGAGGACAATGGGAAAGCGTAGTCAAAATTCTTATTGATTTTAAGCAGAAGTGATATCACAACCTGTTTTTGTATTTTGTTTACTTTTTCTTTTGAGACTTTCTTGGCCCATAACCATTGAGACTTACTGTACGTTGGCCCATAAGTGTTGTGATTCACAATTGTGACTTACTGTACGTTGGCCCATAAGTGTTGTGATAGACTTACTGTACGTTGGCCCATAAGTGTTGTGATAGACTTACTGTATGTTGGCCCATAAGTGTTGTGATTACGTTGGCCCATTAGTGTTGTGATAGACTTACTGTATGTTGGCCCATAAGTTTTGTGATAGGCTTACTGTACGTTAGCCCATAAGTGTTGTGATAGACTTACTGTACGTTGGCCCATAAGTGTTGTGATAGACTTACTGTATGTTGGCCCATAAGTGTTGTGATAGACTTACTGTACGTTGGCCCATTGGTGTTGTGATAGACTTACTAAGTTGGTTGTGTTGTGATAGACTTACTGTATGTTGGCCCATAAGTGTTGTGATAGACTTACTGTACGTTGGGTCATAAGTGTTGTGATAGACTTACTGTACGTTGGCCCATAAGTGTTGTTATAGACTTACTGTACGTTGGCCCATAAGTGTTGTGATAGACTTACTGTACGTTGGCCCATAAGTGTTGTGATAGACTTACTGTACGTTGGCCCATAAGTGTTGTGATAGACTTTAAGTTGGCCCATAAGTGTTGTGATTACGTTGGCTCATAGACTTGGTGATTACGTTGGCCCATAAGTTTTGTAATAGACTTACTGTACGTTGGCCCATAAGTGTTGTGATAGACTTACTGTACGTTGGCCCATTGGTGTTGTGATAGACTTACTATACGTTGGCCCATAAGTGTTGTGATTACGTTGGCCCATAAGTGTTGTGATTACGTTGGCCCATAAGTGTTGTGATTACGTTGGCCCATAAGTGTTGTGATTACGTTGGCCCATAAGTGTTGTGATAGACTTACTGTACGTTGGCCCATAAGTGTTGTGATAGACTTACTGTACGTTGGCCCATAAGTGTTGTGATAGACTTACTGTACGTTGGCCCATAGGTGTTGTGATAGACTTACTGTACGTTGGCCCATAGGTGTTGTGATTAGAGTGTTTACTGTATGTTGGCCCATAAGTGTTGTGATAGACTTACTGTACGTTGGCCCATAGGTCTTGTGATAGACTTACTATACGTTGGCCCATAAGTGTTGTGATTACGTTGGCCCATAAGTGTTGTGATTACGTTGGCCCATAAGTGTTGTGATAGACTTACTGTACGTTGGCCCATAAGTGTTGTGATTATGTCGGCCCATAAGTGTTGTGTTTACGTTGGCCCATAAGTGTTGTGATTCACAACTGTGACACCCCATATATTTTGAAGTAATTATATTCAGTAAGTACTGTAAATAAAATTAAATTGATTTTCAATAAAAATGCGTTAATGTTCAAAGAAAATAGGTATTTGACATAACTCTTTTCAATTTTTCAAACAGACTAACTGTGCCAGTCATGTGACATCTATAAATCTTGTGATCAGACCAACATACTGAAGTAGTTTTACAAAGTTCTATTTGTCACTTTGTCGCCTGTAATAAAATGCAGACAAACCTGGCCTATACACTAATCTTTTGAATTCTGAATATTGGGTTGTAAAGAATGGTAACAATGGTCCTGAAGTGATAATATAGCTAGATATATATTTTATAGGTACCAAACTTCCTTTCTTTTGAAATGTTTATTCTTGATTTGAAAAAAAAACTTGTTTAGTAACAGGCTACAAATGTTTAATAAAAGAATGTTCTGTAGCAATGCCAAAGGAATGGGCATTCTAAGTAAAAAGAAATTATTCAAGGAAATTTCATTTTCAAATACTGTAAAGTTAAAATCTTTTGCATTTTAGGAGCAGTGTGAGCGAAAAGTTGACATAATGTACCCAAGATGGAGGGAAAAGCTGCAGGCAAAGATCAGAAATAAACAACAACTATCAGTAAGTGTAGAGGGAGTATGTCACATCATGTTGCCAGCAGTTGTAGTTAAGATGCACAGTTGCATCAAGCACATCATAACTTGCTATGTATGTCACCATAACTACTACCTGAAGAAACATGGCGGCCTCAATAAAAAAAAAAAAAAAACTTTCTCGATACTGATTAAAATCGCATTCAGATAAGGGGATATGTGCACTTTGTCATCAAATGAAGATTTCTTTATCTTGTCATATAGGCCCTATGTATTTTATTCAATTGATGAGATGTTGAACCACTTTATCAAGATTTGAAGGAATAACCCATAATCTCATCATCTTTGATCTCTTAGTACAATATCAGATGTCCACTTTAACCAGTGCTTATCCAATTTAACTTTCATGACTGTTTACAGAGCAAACATTTTCATGATGTTCATGGCATTATATTAGGTATGTGCTGCCTGCTAGTTTTACATCAGATCCTAATAAAGTTGCAAATTAGATACAGTTTCATGTGTGTCGAACAAATGTAACTTTCCAATATGGATAACTGATGAAACTCTGACAGCTCTGTGAGTGTCTTGTTTATACATCAAGGTGTTGTCACTATTGCATAAGAAATTGACAGAAAACTAGTAGCTTACTACCTCCACAACTTATTAGTACCAGTGTCAGTTTGCTTGTGATAAGCATGCATGGCTTTTCATGATTTGGATATTACAACTATATCGTTGGACCACATTCAATCATTTTGATATAATTTTCTTGTACATTTTATGGTATGAAAATGCATATTACATGTACATTTAGATAGACTATATAGTTGTGTCTTTTATTAGCTGTGTCTTAATCTGCCAATATGTCTTTATATCATATAAACTGTTTATTTTTGTGTCTTTTATTAGCTGTGTCTAAATCTGCCAATATGTCTTTATAGCATATAAACTGTTTATTTTTTCTGTATTGCAGGAATTGAATGCAAAAAGAACTGCAAGTCAAGATCAAAGACCTAATCTGACAGGACCCAATGGCCCAGAGCCCAATGGCCCAGGACCCAATGGCCAGGTACTCAATGGCCCAGGACCCAATGGCCCAGTGCTCAATGGCTACCACATTGAACAAGGCATGACCTACAAACGGCAAAACACATATGAGGGATATGAGGGCAGTATATCTTCAACATTTGATTATACAAAAAGCATGGACAACAGCTATCCATTGGACCAGTCTGAAAGTAGAAACTCTCCTGATAGATCACATTTACAAGATAACCGTCCTCAGAGTCAGGAGCTTAGAATGAAGAAATTCAGAGAGACCAGATCACAAAATCTAGAAATGTTACCTGCAGAGAGGAATAAGCAACACTTATATCATCAGCCACAAAGAGAGGGTGGCGACAGTTATGAAATACCTGTTAGGCAAATGCATCGATACCCATCTACTGACTCTCAAACCAAAATGCCAGTGCTAGGTGTTCAACAACAGTGGCAAGTTGGGGAGGTCACAGCAAGGACGGAACCTTTCTCATCCTCAGATGAAGAAGAAGGGGGGAAGTATGAAGTACCTATGAGGGACACACCACATGTAGGGATAAGTTTAGGGGACACACCACACATAGGTGACACACCACACATAGGGGACTCACCACAAGTTGGGTACACACCACATATAGGGGACTCAAGGGGAGAAAGCAGGCCAGTGGACAGGCAAGAGAAGCCACAGCAAAGCAAAAATCAACAAGACATTCAACCACAGCATGAGCAACGTGCCCAGCAACAACCAGGCAGCAAAGATGCAGATGATTGTCTCCAGAAGCCCTCAGAAGGTGCAGAGAGTTCACCAGAGGTCAAAGGTGGTAGTGTTCAGCAGCAAAGCAGATCAGAGGGATTTATTGTTGAGGCTGTCAGTCAGAATAATAATGAAGGTACAGCCATTCTTTTTAACATTTTTGCCAAAAAGAATAAATGGGTTTTTATCCCCTGCCAACAAAGTAGGTGAAGAGGGGATATAGCATCTTTACCTTTTGTCCGTCCATCTGTCCGTTCACACATCCGCTCATCCACATCCATTGTCCGTCCAACCTCGTGCATTGTTCAGCTAGTGGGAACAATAGATTTTAGCCCTCCAAAAGAAATTCCAACTTATTTTTATGAAAAGAAATTTATACAAAGGAAAATGTAGGAAAATCTTGCTTTGAAAAAACTTGAAACAAATGCATTCCAGACTTAGCAAGTTCTGGGATGGAAAAACATTTTGAATAATAGAAGTGATGACTGAATGGAATTGATAATGAAGTGTCTTGGGAATGATTAGGAAAAAAACAATAAGGTTTTGCTAGAATAGAGTGGAATTGATAAACTTAAACTCTAAGTTAATCTGCAATGAATTTTCATTCAGATTTGGTAGATAGATCAGCCCTATTTGGTATAAGGGAAAAAAAAGTTGAGTATATTTTATTGAGAGTGTCAGAATGAATTTATTGTGGGGGAGCTGTGCTGCAATGGAGTGAGTCAAGGTTATAGTGAAGGTATATTGAAGGTTGGAATGCTTAGTTGGTTACATGACAGGTTGGTTAAGAGTATGTTTGGTAGATTATTCCACTTATGCCAGCCCGTTAGGTGGTGTAATTTATGCCTTTGACATCAATGTCATGGGATATGCTGACGACCATGCTCTCTATAAAGCATTTACACCCAAAGGAGAACTTGAAAGAGATGCCATTTGTTGAGTATATTTTATTGAGAGTGTCAGAATGAATTTATTGTGGGGGAGCTGTGCTGCAATGGAGTGAGTCAAGGTTATAGTGAAGGTATATTGAAGGTTGGAATGATTAGTTGGTTACATGACAGGTTGGTTAAGAGTATGTTTGGTAGATTATTCCACTTATGCCAGCCCGTTAGGTGGTGTAATTTATGCCTTTGACATCAATGTCATGGGATATGCTGATGACCATGCTCTCTATGAAGCATTTACACCCAAAGGAGAACTTGAAAGAGATGCCATTTTAAACCTGGAAAGTTGCCTATCTGAAGTTCACTCTTGGATGAATTCAAACAAATTAAAACTCAACCCTCGTAAAACAGAGTTTATCTTGTTTGGTAGCAAACACCAACTACAAAAGTGCAACTCCCATTCCATGGTGGTGAGTGGTATCGAAGTAAACAAATCTACCTCAATCAAATATCTTGGAGTTTACTGGGACGAATCACTGTCATTTCGCCAACAGATTAAGGCTAAATGTAAAACTGCACTCTTCAATCTCAGTAGGATCAGGAGCATAAGGAAGTACTTGACAATTGATATTTGCCAAACACTTGCCTTATCTCTGGTTTTACCTCACCTCGACTATTCAAACACCTTGTACTATGATCTTCCTGATTGTGATATAAAACAGTTGCAACGGGTCCAGAACATGACTGCCAAGATGGTTCTAGGTAGAGGAAAGTTTGATAGTGCTACTGACTCTCTTCGCTCCCTTCACTGGTTACCAATAAAATCCCGAATAACATATAGAATTGCAACATATGTCTACAAATGTCTTCATGATCTGGCTCCTTCATATCTTAAAGAACTCATCATTATACGTACAGGTCGAACAGGTTTACGCTCTTCTTCTAACACCATGGGCATTCTCCTCGACATTCCTCTCACAAAACGCAGAACATTTAAAGACAGGTCGTTTGCTGTAGCTGCCCCTGTCACATGGAATAGTTTGCCATCTTCTCTTCGTTGCATCAATAACTACGATAATTTCAAACGGGAACTAAAAACTGTCTTGTTTACCCAGGCTTTTTTATAATTGTTTGTATTTATCTTTATCCTATGAACTTTATTAACTTTATGAACAGTTTTATTTATTTTCTGTACAGCGCCGCTGAATGTGCATTGTATAGATATTGAGCGCTATATAAATATATAAACATAAACATAAACATAGATGAATGGATGGCAAAAGGTGGTTGGGGTAATAGGTGAAACAGGGATGGAAGGTGAATGGGGCATGTTGGGAAATTGAAGATGGTAGGTGAATGGAGGATGGTAGATTAATGGAGGATGGCAGGTGAAGGGGGATGGTAGGTGAATGGGGAGTGAGGGATGGGAGAAAAGAATATCATTGGTAGATGTAGGAATTGAGATGAAGTTGGGATGGCATGGGGGACAGGTTGGTGTGAAATGTGGGACAGAGTGAGATAACATTTTTGACAGGGTGGCATGTGGGACAGGTTGGCATGTGGAACAGGGTGCCAAGTAATGTGGGATAGGATGTCATGGCATGTACAATGGGGGATGGCATGTGGGACCAGAGTGGCATGGCATGTGAAACAAGGTGGTATCATGGAATTTATTACAGATTGGGATGGCATGTGAGATAAGGTGGTATGGCATGGGGACAGGGTGAGATGATATGCGGGATAGGGTGGCATGTAATGAAAGTCATCTGGATTTCAGTGGGATGGCATGTGGGATAGCATAAAATGGCCTGTGGAGCAAGGTGGGATTTGGTACAAGGAAAGATGGCATGGGGGACAGGGTGGGATGGTACATGGTATGGCACCTGGTACAGGGAGAGATGGCATGTGGGACAGGTTGTCAAGTCATGGCTTCATATTATCTTGATTGCAGGTGTGATGACATATGGGTCATGTGGTGGAATGGCATCTGGATTTTCGTGTATGATTTCCTGTAGGGAGGGAAGTAGCATGGTATGGCATGTGGAACAGAGGGTGGGATCGCAGGTGTGACAGAGGCTGGAAAACATGTTATTAGTGGTAAGGGGATTAGTATCATTTGCGATGTCTGATTCTTGTTTCCGATGCGATAGTATAAGGAACCTATGTAATTATGCTGATGTGTGTATTTGTGTATTTTCGCACGACTAGGCTAGGATACGTCGTACATTACAATTCTAACGTTACGGTATTAAATCTAAAAGGCAAGTTTAGGCCAATAAAAATGTGCAAAAATACCGTCAAACCTGAAAAACTAATTAAAAACCATACTCCATCATCCCATACTGGTACGCTCCGATGTAAGATGGCAAAAAGAACGAAAAATTGGCCCAGCATTGGCCCAGAATATGCGTCTCAGGCTCTCACTTCGATGATTTATAATCACGTTGACTAATTACCTATCACGTGCATGATGCACGTGTGATAAGCGTAATAGTCACGCGATTATGTTGTCTGCTAGGTCTAGATCATATTTTCTTGCATTCATCATAAAAGAAGTAACGGTTAACAATTTGTGTCGTGAATCAGTTTTCTTGAAATGTATCGGGACTTACCAATATATCGCGATAATTTTCCACATGATAATCGATACGTAATAGAGCCATGTTGTGACAGCACTAGTACTGTATGTATGTATGTGTATCTGTGCCAGAAGCTTGTAAACACGATATCTCAAGAACTGTGTAGTGGATTTATGTCATACTTTGTATATGGATGTGTTGTGTTCCGTAGATGATCTCTATTGTTTTTGGTGCTGATGTCATGAATATTAATAAGTGGGCGGAGCTAAATGTAACATTCTGTTAACAAGCTTGTAAACATGATAGCTCAAGATCATTAAGTTGGATTGATGCCATGCTTAGTATATCGGTGTGTTGTGGTCTGCAGATGATCCCTATTGTTGTTGGTGCTGATGTCATGAATATGATTGAGACTGCAAGACTAACTGTGATGGTACATGGTATGGCACCTGGTACAGGGAGAGATGGCATGTGGGACAGGTTGTCAAGTCATGGCTTTATATTATCTTGATTGCAGGTGTGATGACATATGGGTCATGTGGTGGAATGGCATCTGGATTTTCGTGTATGATTTCCTGTAGGGAGGGAAGTAGCATGGTATGGCATGTGGAACAGAGGGTGGGATCGCAGGTGTGACAGAGGCTGGAAAACATGTTATTAGTGGTAAGGGGATTAGTATCATTTGCGATGTCTGATTCTTGTTTCCGATGCGATAGTATAAGGAACCTATGTAATTATGCTGATGTGTGTATTTGTGTATTTTCGCACGACTAGGCTAGGATACGTCGTACATTACAATTCTAACGTTACGGTATTAAATCTAAAAGGCAAGTTTAGGCCAATAAAAATGTGCAAAAATACCGTCAAACCTGAAAAACTAATTAAAAACCATACTCCATCATCCCATACTGGTACGCTCCGATGTAAGATGGCAAAAAGAACGAAAAATTGGCCCAGCATTGGCCCAGAATATGCGTCTCAGGCTCTCACTTCGATGATTTATAATCACGTTGACTAATTACCTATCACGTGCATGATGCACGTGTGATAAGCGTAATAGTCACGCGATTATGTTGTCTGCTAGGTCTAGATCATATTTTCTTGCATTCATCATAAAAGAAGTAACGGTTAACAATTTGTGTCGTGAATCAGTTTTCTTGAAATGTATCGGGACTTACCAATATATCGCGATAATTTTCCACATGATAATCGATACGTAATAGAGCCATGTTGTGACAGCACTAGTACTGTATGTATGTATGTGTATCTGTGACAGAAGCTTGTAAACACGATATCTCAAGAACTGTGTGGTAGATTTATGTCATACTTTGTATATGGATGTGTTGTGTTCCGTAGATGATCTCTATTGTTTTTGGTGCTGATGTCATTAATATTAATAAGTGGGCGGAGCTAAATGTAACATTCTGTTAACAAGCTTGTAAACATGATAGCTCAAGATCATTAAGTTGGATTGATGCCATGCTTAGTATATCGGTGTGTTGTGGTCTGCAGATGATCCCTATTGTTGTTGGTGCTGATGTCATGAATATGATTGAGACTGCAAGACTAACTGTGATGGTACATGGTATGGCACCTGGTACAGGGAGAGATGGCATGTGGGACAGGCTGTCAAGTCATGGTTTCATATCATCTTGATTGCAGGTGTGATGACATATGGGTCATGTGGTGGAATGGCATCTGGATTTTCGTGTATGATTTCCTGTAGGGAGGGAAGTAGCATGGTATGGCATGTGGAACAGAGGGTGGGATCGCAGGTGTGACAGAGGCTGGAAAACATAGATGTAGAAAACTTAGCCTCTGCTATGCTTTTAGAGTCCTAACTAACACCCAGAACCCTGTTTACAACCTCATTAGGTACCCCAATTTCTCTACCCTCTTTGATAGGACTAAAACCCTATCCCCTCCCTTTCAGCTTACGCATTTATTCAGACCTCTCCCATCTCTGCATTAGCCCCACCACTCTCGGCATCTTCTCCTGGCCCACTTTTCCTCCTTGGGCCGCCCCCTTCCTTCTGTCCACCTGGGCCTCTCCACTCATCACAAAACTCAAACCCACCCTAACCTCTTCATCAATCTCTACAACCAAATCAAAGACCAACTCTCAAATTACACCTCCATCTATACTGATGGCTCCAAGGAAGGCAACAAGACAGCTGCTGCTGCTGTCATCCAAGACATCACCCTCAGCAGCAGACTTCCCGACTACTCATCTATCTTTTCAGCCGAGGCTAAGGCCGTTTTCCTTGCCCTCAACTTTATTGAGTACTCTCTGCTCAGCCACTTTGCCATTTTCTCTGACTCAAAGGCTGTTCTTACTTCCTTACTCAATCTTAAATGGGATAACCTCACATGCCACCTCCTCCTCCATAAACTCCTTTCTCCCACCTTCTGCAGGAAAAGTGTTCTTTTCTTCTGGATACCCAGCCATGTTGGCATCTCAGGTAATAACAGGGCTGATGCAGCCGCTTAGCTTGCCCTCAACCTCCTCTCTACCCCTTTTTCCCAAACCCTCTCTGACATCAAACCGCTTATCGCTTTCCTTGTTTGTGACCACTGGCAAACCTCATGGAACTCCCAAATTGATAACAAACTCCATGTCATCCAGCCCACAATTCCAATCAAATCCACCATCAACAACCTCTCTCGTATCGACAACGTTCATATTACCTGTCTTAGAATTGGTCACACCCACCTCACTCACTCCCACCTCCTTATTGGCTCCCCCCAACACCTCTGCAACAATTGCCATTGCACCCTCACAATCCGTCATGTTCTCCTTGCTTGCCCCCTGTACATCCTCCCCTGAGCTTCCCTTGCTCCCCACAACTCAATTGCTAAGTTCTTCCAGAAAAATCCTCCGGATGAAATTATCTCTTTCCCTCATCATGCCTCCCTCTACAACCATATTTAATTCTCCTCTTCCACCCCCTCTCTACTTTGTTTTTGTTTCAACCATGCACCTCTTCTCTCAATCACAGCTTTTTGACCTTTTGTTCTTGAATTCTCTCATTCTCCCTTTGTTTCCTTTCCTTCCTACCTCTAGAATGATCTGACCTCTCAGGCACAATTTGACCTTCGTTGTCGTGGTGCCGTTAAGCCCTCATCAAACAAACAAACAAACTAACTGTGAAATTCTGTTTGTACTCATGTTTCTGCAAACCCATGTCAGATTTAAATCAAACTTGGTATGATGCTGTTGATAAAAGCAAGTATTATACAGGATCCCATAGAATGTTGAGTTGTTGACGTCATCCTTATCCATGTCAGGCAGAGCCAAATACAATTTTTCATTGGTTGTTGTGATTGTGGCTTATAGCTTAAGGCAAAAATCTTAACACCCAAACAAGAAACAAAATATACACAAATTACATGTTCCAGTATGATAAATAAACTTAACGTGTAACAACACAACTTTTAAAGATATACGATAAAAACAAAATTGCTTCTTATCCAAAGTTAGCATCGGAACCACATGGAATTTTTCCCTCTGGTTAGTGTAGCTTACTCAACAATTAAAACCCTGACATTCTCAGTTCTTTAAGGTGGAAGCTTCCTTCAGTCAACTTATCCTCTGAATGGATAAGTTCTGATCTTACTCAAATCTGCTGAATTAAGCCATTTCCTTTCTGTATGAGTCTATCAAGTGAGGGGAGGATAACATTCATATTTCATCTACTAAAAACAATAGCAAATTTTCCCTTATGTTATTTATGTAAAGAGGAATTCCAATGAAAGAGAGGAAATCTTCCTATCCCCCCTCTAATGTGAACTGTGAAAACTGCAGTACATTTACATCTAAGTTGTCTCTTGATATACCTAGAAAAACCCTCCAGATAAAATGATCTCCTTCCTTCATCATGCTTCCCTCTACAACCATATTTAGTCCTTCTCACCCACCCCCTCTCTCTACTTTCCTTTGTACACGCATGCACTTGCTCTCTCAATCCCAGCTTTCTTGCTTTTAGTTCCCATGTTTCTCTCAATCTCCCCCTGTTTTCTTTCCTCCTACCTCTGGAATGATCTAATCTCTCAGGCACAATTTGACTTGCTGTCATGGTGCCATTAAGCTTTCAACAAACAAGCAAACAAAATTGATATAGAACTATTTTGGAAAATGCTGTCCACTGGAGGGAGATGGTGCTTATTTCTGTCAAGAAGATTAACTTGTTATTGTAAAGGTTACAGATCACATTCTGCCACATGGATCATGTTAGTTCAAAACAATAGGAGTGTTATTGTCAGGAGTCATGAAGCTTAGCTCTGAATTTGAAAAATAAAATGTGACCTTTTTTACTGATAATTCCTCAGCGGCAGTGCGGTAAAGCTTCAGATTTCCAATCTAGCGTCCTGGCATTGATTCCCAGTGGGTATCCAGCCAGTGCTCCACTACTGGTTAATAAAATGGCAGTGGGCCTTATGTATTAAATGAGAGGTCTGTTGGGACATTAAAAACCAACCAATTAAAAATGACAGTTGTTTTTGCCTACTATGTGTTTCTTTTGTTTTGTGGCAGATAAAGAGACGGAGGATTCAGAAGCTGACAGCAGTGATGAGTTTGGCAGTGAAGCAAGTCTACCTCTATCTGGGAATGAGAAACCATCAGAACAAAAGAGGCAAGTTTCTCCCCTCATAGATGATAAGACACGATATTCAAAGTGTATATGATGTCTATAATAATTCACATGCTTTTCAAAGTGATTGTTTCTTAAAGATTTCTAGACATTTAGAGTTGCAAAAACAATCCACTCCTAAATTTTGGATACAATTCCTAAAAAAAGAAACTTAGTTTCTGAGATCCGGCTGCACTATGTATGGCGGGACCAACAGCATAAAGACTAATTCTTTTAATTTCTTTCCTTAATCTCAATTGCTAAAACTTATGAGTGTTTTTCTGCTGGAAATTAATAGTGGGTATGATAAAGAATGAAAAATGTTTGGTCAGATTTTGTGGCCTCCATTCAATAATGAAAGACAAATGAAAATAAATTCACGTAAGATAATTTTTATTATTTACATTAATTGTTTTTTTGTTTTTTTTACACACAGTAAGAATATACCAAGCTTATCCAGTCATAGGTCACAAATTAACATATAGATGTCTGAACATTCAAAAAGCTGTAAAATGTTGAATTTTTAGCACTTTTCTCAATTCTTACCTAATTTCCTAGTTTTCAAAACATTTTAGTCTTTGTTGCTTCTACACATCAAATATACCTTCAAGTATAAACTATGTATTACCATGCGGCGATAGTATCGCCGTTTTCAAACCACCTTTTTCTAAAAATAAAATCGGGACTTTACCACAGTCCTATAGGAGTAATCTTGGTTTTATTTTAAAGTACTCGAATATTTCTTTCACAAAATGAAACTTTTTTATAGGGGTCATATTACATCATTTTTAGAAAAAGGGTAAAACTCAATAATTGCTAAAAAATTTACAATTTTTTTTATTTTTCTCTTTTACATCTTACGAAAACTTCAAGATCACATTTTTGCTTTAAAATCAAACACGCAAGTCCTAAGACTTGATAGTATTGGTTTCTGGTATAATTTTTATAATCCCTACATGCAATCTTTTGTTCTGGAGAAATTTCTTCAAAATTTCATGTATTTCTGCCATTTTTGACCCTTTTTTTCTCTTCAAAAAATTGTGTAACCCAAACCGTACATCACACATGCTTTGTTGAACAGCCGTTTGAAAGTGCTTAAAATTTCCTTTCATTTAATTTATAAATAAAGGCATACCCTCCTATTTAGAACCTATCCTATAAGAAAAAAATTACATCTCTCCAATTTGAATGACTACGTGGTGCAGAGGAAATGTACGCGACTAGCATGCGAGCGCTCCGGGATCGAGTCTCACCGTGACCACTGTGTAATTCTTTTTGTGCTGCAGCTTTCAGGGGACATTTGACTTTTATCATTTTTGATGTGTTTTCATCTTTCCTTTCTTTTTGAAAATTATAGATTAGTATCATTGGAAAGGAAATTTCAAAAAGAATCTTAATATGTAATACAAATCTCTGTTTTCAATACTGAGAAGAAGTTATACTTCTGCAAAGATTGACCATTTGTTGACCAAATTTAGCCAAAAATTGCTTAATTTGCTTAGTTTTGTCCAATATTTCTTAAATTGTTTTTAATTACTCAAAAGATAAATATCTTAGCTTCTATTTCAACCAAACTTGTAACGAAAGAAAATGAAAGGAATGTGTCAAAAATGCATATAAAAAAAAGTTACGAAAATTGGGGTCGCTTTTTTTAAAGCCCTGGTAGAGTAAGGGTTAAGTAAATAATCACATGTACGGTCATTTCTAGTGGCGGTCTAATGTACCAGAGACAGGATATGGATTAAATAATGTCCAACAATTTTCCTTCTTGTCTGACAGTGGATCCACAGTGACTTCTCCTCCTTTGAGTATTCCAGGGTTCTGGCATCTTGTGAAGACCCTTGAAATGAGCATAGAGACGAGGAAGGGATCAATTCAAGAGCTGTATAACCAAGGTGCAAGGTGTGGTGTTGCTCTGAAGATGGACATTGTCAAGTAAGACCTAATACAAAATATTGTATGTACTGTATCAGTATTAAAGATATCCAATATAGGGTTTTGAATTTAAGATACTGTAGTTATATCTTACAATTTAGATTAGAAAAAAATACAAAGTTCTCAAGTGCTAAAATTCTAGATTTCCAAAGGCAAAATTTTCAAAGCTAATAAAAGAGTATTGCCAGTTGTTAGTATTAAGAAATGCATGTTGTGATTTACTCAGGTTGAGT
This sequence comes from Chiridota heheva, assembly GCA_020152595.1. NCBI lineage: Eukaryota > Metazoa > Echinodermata > Holothuroidea > Apodida > Chiridotidae > Chiridota > Chiridota heheva. Next base: position 1,269,851 of record JAIGNY010000491.1, read on the forward strand.
CTACAGAGCAAGCTGTAAAATTGATTTCACTAAATCAAGATGCTCCTGGAGTGTTGGAAAGGAAACATGAAATTACTTACAAAAGGCTTGTTGACAATGGGTGTTGCAGGTTGCTTCATATACTTCCAACCTGGATTTTCATTTGTTGTATGTAATTGATAGATTGATTTAGTTTTGTGAAATTTGTAGCACTGGAATACATATTGATTTATCATAGATCAAAAACGTGTCATTAGTTTGCTGTTAGATGCATATTATGCACAAATTTTCATGCATCTCTTACAAAGCACAGATTTATCATGTGCATTATGACCATAGAGACCTTTATTCTGCAAAAGTTTGAAAATACTTTAAATTCTAAAACAGTATAATCTGGTTTGCTTGGCTGGCTGCATATTAATAGTATAATCTGGTTTGCTTGGCTGGCTGCATATCAGCAGTATAATCTGGTTTGCTTGGCTGGCTGCATATCAGCAGTATAATCTGGTTTGCTTGGCTGGCTGCATATCAACAGTATAATCTGGTTTGCTTGGCTGGCTGCATAGCAGCAGTATAATCTGGTTTGCTTGGCTGGCTGCATATCAACAGTATAATCTGGTTTGCTTGGCTGGCTGCATATCAACAGTATAATTTGGTTTGCTTGGCTGGCTGCATATCAACAGTATAATCTGGTTTGCTTGGCTGGCTGAATATTAATAGTATAATCTGGTTTGCTTGGCTGGCTGCATATCAACAGTATAATCTGGTTTGCTTGGCTGGCTGCATATCAGCAGTATATTCTGGTTTGCTTGGCTGGCTGCATATCAACAGTATAATCTGGTTTGCTTGGCTGGCTGCATATCAACAGTATAATCTGGTTTGCTTGGCTGGCTGCATATCAACAGTATAATCTGGTTTGCTTGGCTGGCTGCATATCATTCAAATTTTGCTTTGCTTCATATTTTTCAGCAGAAACATCTTATCCACAAATGACATTAACAAAAATAAATCTTCCATTAGTATGTGTGTATCTTCCATTAGTATGTGTGTATCTTCCATTAGTATGTGTGTATTTTCCATTAGTATGTGAGTATCTTCCATTAGTATGTGTGTATTTTCCATTAGTATGTGTGTATTTTCCATTAGTATGTGAGTATCTTCCATTAGTATGTGTGTATTTTCCATTAGTATGTGTGTATCTTCCATTAGTATGTGTGTATCTTCCATAAGTATGTGTGTATCTTCCATTAGTATGTGTGTATCTTCCATTAGTGTGTGTGTATCTTCCATTAGTATGTGTATCTTCCATTAGTATGTGTATCTTCCATTAGTATGTGTGTATCTTCCATTAGTAGGTGTGTATCTTCCATTAGTAGGTGTGTATCTTCCATTAGTATGTGTGTATCTTCCATTAGTATGTGTGTATCTTCCATTGGTATGTGTGTATCTTCCATTAGTATGTGTGTATCTTCCATTAGTATGTGTGTATCTTCCATTAGTATGTGTGTATCTTACATTAGTATGTGTGTATCTTCCATTAGTATGTGTGTATCTTCCATTAGTATGTGTGTATATTCCATTAGTATGTGTGTATCTTACATTAGTATGTGTGTATCTTCCATTAGTATGTGTGTATCTTACATTAGTATGTGTGTATCTTCTATTAGTATGTGTGTATTTGGTGGGAAATGGTGCTTTTTATTGATAATAATATCTAAAAAGGAACCAAAGGCTTATAAAATTGTTATTTACAACAACAAGGTTTGGCAATGGTCTTTTTGAGGTTTAACTGAAATAAACAGATATGATGGGAATAATAGGAGTTCAACCACCAAGGGGTTGCACACAACACAAAGTAGATTTAACCACCAAGGGGTTGCACACAACACAAAGTAGATTCGACCACCAAGGGGTTGCACACAACACAAAGTAACAAGTTGTTAAAGAACTATGGAAAAGATGGCAAAGTCACAAATTCTGTTTTTTTTTAATCCATGAAACATAATAATAATAATAATAATACATTTTTATATAGCGCATTATACCAAACGGTCTCAATGCGCTTTACATAAACAAATGAGAAAACCTTAAGATACAAACAGTAAGAGAACAAAAAACCATACTTAAAAAGATACAAGCAGGATAAAGTTACAAGGTCCAATGAGGGGAACTCATGAAAAGGTGTGTTTTCAATACACTCTTAAAAATATCTAAAGTAGGGGCATTTCTGATGTAGAGCTGTTATCTCTGTGGTTTTATGTTTTGTAAGATTACTGTGATTAGCATATTTAAAATAAAGTGAATTTCAGTAGTAACAATTGGTATCTCACATTGTTTTTAATAGTAAAGCAAACACCAAGGCTCCTATCTTCACATTTGATCTATGCACTATGGGTGTATTAATTACTGAAGCATTGCCAGAGCTGGTGGCAGGTCTACCAAAGGGACATCTCCTCTCTGACCAGGTCTTAAAGTCAGGAAAACCAGTTCATGAATTGAATGTGAGGTAGGTCTATAAGATGTATGAGCTCAAATCAGGTAGTGACCAAATCCTGTGGGTTTGGGCATGAAAGCATGGACATTGAAAATCATGTGTCTCACAATAAAGACTAAAACAGTAAATACCTTCATGTTCGCATGCCCATGCAAATTGACACCTATATCATATGACCCGGCCAATTATAAAAATGGCATCTCACACTAAGCCCCACATGGCATCCCATGTCCCACATGGCATCCCATGTCCCACATGGCATCCCATGTCCCACATGGCATCCTATGTCCCACATGGCATCCCACCCCATGTCCCACATGACAACCCATCCCATCTCTTGTCCCACATGGCACTCCACCATATCTCCTACATGGCATTCAACCCTATCTCCTACATGGCATCCCACCCCATGTCCCACATGACATCCCATCCCTTGTCCCATGTGGCATTCCATCATATCCCACAGGGCATCCCATCCTATGACTCACATGACATTCCACCCTATGCCCCACATGGATTACATCCTACATGTATGTCGCACATTAATCCAACCATATGTACCACATGATATCCCTCCCTTTGTCCCACATGACATCCCTCCCTGTGTCCCACATCAGTGGCGCACCTGAGGTACCACATGGCATCCACTTTATGTTCCACCATCTGTTTCACATGGTATCCCTCCCAATGACATCCTATTTTATGTCCTACATGGCATCACATCCCATGTCCCCATGGCCTCCTACACTATGTCACACATGGTATCCTACCCTATGTCACACATGGCATCCTACCCTATGTCACACATGGCACCCCAACCTATGTCACACTCTGTGTTACTCATGGCATCCCACCATGTCCCACATGGCATTCCACCCTGTTCCACATGGTATCCCACCCCATTTCCCATATAGCATTCCACCCCATGTCCCACATGGCATCCCACCCCATGTCCCACATGGCATCCCACTCCATGTCCCACATGACATCCCACCTCATGTCCCACATGGCATCCCACCCCATGTCCCACATGGCATCCCACCCCATGTCTCACATGGCATCCCACCACATGGCATCCCACCATATGTCATCCCACCATATGTCCTACACAACATCCCATAGGTTCCATAAGAAGTCTCATCCCAGCTATCACAGTCCCTGATTGAGCATACTATGTATGAAAGTGTCAGTTCATATGATAGCTTATATGCAAATGACTTGTTGAAATGGGGTGGGACCACATGTCCCACATGACATCCCATACCATCCCATGTCCCACATGACATTCCATCCCATGGCATTACACCCTATGTCCTGCATGGCATTCCACCATATATCCTACATTGCATTCCACCCTGTTCCACATGGCATCCCACCCCATGTCCCACATGGCATCCCACCCCATGTTCCACATGACATCCCATAAGCTCCATAAGAAGTCTTATCCTAGCTATCACAGTCCCTGATTGAGCATACTATGTATGAAAGTGTCAGTTTATATAATAACTTATATGCATATGAGTTGTTGAATAAGAAAAGAAAAAAAGGCAGAGTCAAATTATCATGCCTGCTATAACCCTGGTGTATACCACATGGTATATATTATATCATATGTCCCGCATGGCCCTCATCCATGTCCCACTTGGCATCCCTCCCTATATCCATATGCATTCACATCCTGTCACACTCCTTGACTAAGCATACTGAATAAAAAAGTCTGGTCAATTCATATACTGTAGCCACTTTATGCAAATGAACACAATAATAAAGGCGGAGTTTAATAATCATGCCTGATACAACTGTTGGTGCCCAACTATTATAAAGAATTTTAAGGATCTTTAATCTCAAGTGCCACAAGAGAGACGCTTGAGGATCTCTGAAGAATATTGGAAAATTATATCATTTTACAGTTATCTTTTAAGGAAATATCAAATGTTTTGTAGACTTTTTAAGGAAACTAGTCTTTAATCCTGTCTAAAGTGTCTCTGAAATTTTTTAACATTTTATAAGGAAATTCTAACCTTCCATAAGGATATTTGAAAAGACTTTAACTTTTTTCTGAGTCACTCTGAAGAAACTTTAACATTTTTTAAGGAATTCTCAAACAACTTTAACATTTTTTAGGAAATCTCAGGAAAAACTGGCCGGCCGGCCGGACAGCCGTACGGACGAAATCGCTATTACATAGGTTTGCATTATGCTACGCTTGCGAACCAAAAAGGTCAATGACCTAACTACCAGTTCCATTTCAAAGCTGCGAATAATTAAATAGCAAAGTAAGTTTGGAAAAAGGATCATTTCCTCAGGAATTAGGCTTTGTAAACTGTAATGGTAATTGTTTTCTCAGACTAAGTGTGTTGTAATTTTGTGGACTACTTGTCACATGATGCTGGTTTTGTCATGCGATTGGCTCATGGCCTGAGGCTGTTGTGAAATGATGGCCCTTGGAAAAAACTAATTAAGAACCCTTGGTGTATAATTTTTAACGTAGAAGTAAATGGTGTCGGTTAAAAAAAAAAAGCACTTTTGTACACATAGAAATGCATACGGAGTCTTTCTCACTACTCATTTTTTAGCCAAATAATTAACCATGTCATGATAAGAGGGAAAGTGGTTTGCATTATTCAAAAGTGTTAATGGTCTCTCGGACAAACTCTTTTACAAAACTAACATGTCTGCCATACAGATGTATATCTCTATACATACATGTAGCTATGGTATTATCATTGGTTACAGGCCAGGGGTAATCTACAGTATGCTAGATTACAAATGTATTGAGTACTTACATTACTCATTTAAATTCAGAAATGAAGACTTTCTAAGCTACCTTGAATGTATGTTAGAAACCTTGCCACTGGCTCAGTATAGTTGAAGTTAAAATGCATATATTTTTCAAAAGTGTTTATATATCTGGATTTTTTCACCATTTTATTCTTTTTAATAAAGAATCAGATATCATGCTGGATAATGTAATTGATAATTTAGATCAATGTCATTTACATACATTAGTCCATCACTTAATAGATACAAGTAAAGACAAATCCCTTCCTAGATCTTATGGAATGCTAAATATATTTAAACAAATTGGGGATTATATATTTTTAAATTAGGCTTAGTTTAAATTTTGGTCTGCTTTTTATTTGTTTAAATCTCTGGTAGTAGAATAATACAATTAATCAATTTACTTCAAGTTATATCTTACAGTACCTTTCATGCTAAAAATATGCAATCTGGTCCAATGACCTGATTCTAACGCACTTCTAATTGAACTAAAGACGTAGTTAGCAACCCAGCCCTGACCTCCATAAAACCTCTAAACTCCCTCACTTCTTTTCAGCGCGTTACTGTTACAACATCACTGAGACTAGTCGAAAAATTCTTTAGAATTTTTAAACTTTTTGTAGCATTTTCTTTCTTGCAGCTCCAACCGTGAGGGTTTTTAAGATGTGTGGCACTTTTCTTCAAATTTTTCCAGTCGTCTGAGGTAACATGAGGCGGCCACGAGCCAGGGAAATATTCAGTCCGACTTACAGGACTATCTCCATTAAAGTTACACTAAGTCTAGAATGATTTCCATCCACCTGTACAAAACGGGTGGCTAGAACGAGAGAACCCCACTCTCATGGCAGGGGGATTTAGTCCCTAGACCACCTGGTGTGCTAGTTTAGAGGACCTCATTCTCATGGGTAGATGTGTTTTCACCCCAGGCCCCCACCCTACCACAAGGATAGCCTAGTGTTATATTGTGCATATATGTATTACATGTTAGGATATTTTCAGTACAGGTTCTCATATGCATTAGGCCAGCTTCTCGATTTGATGTTGGCACATGCTCAAAGGTTGACGTCACCACAGGATGGCTGAGGAGTTGGCTGCAACTAGCCCCAAGGAGTTACATTTTGTACAAGAGGGCCTCTATTTTATTTTATATTACCATGCATCGCGTAAGTTCGTAAGTTTAGCACTAGTTTTGAATAAAGTTTTTCATTTATGTGCTCTGTTGGAGGGGTGCAGAGTGGACCTTGTTGAGGTCCCCCTTGTGCCCCCTTTTCCGGATAATTCACCTTTTCTTTCTTTCTTTACAGACACCAAGTCAGTAGTGGTTAGTATTTTCCACGCCTCCTGCGTTTTCAGACATTTTACATTTCTTTCATTTTCTCGGATTTTAAAATTTTCAGATATCAGTCTCTCTGATTCATTTTTCTGGTGTACTGAATTGCTGTGGCATGCCTCATACTATGTACGTTGTCTTCCGTAGTTCCGTCTTGCCCACGTAAAGGTCGTCAGTACATCCCCGTAGGGGAGTGTGGTGTAAGTATAGATATTAATTTGCGTCTTACAGCGTACTCTCACATAGTCAACAACTTTTGCTAGTGCACCACGGCTCGACGCTACTGGGTCGGTGTGGGTACAGTTAGTGGTCTGTCTAGTGTAAGTTAAACTTAAACAAGAAACTAAGTTGCATCTTGATGACATAGCCTAGGATAAGCCACATAGAAAACTAGTGCGCCACTGTTCGACGCTACTGAGTCAGTGGGTCACGGGTAGTGGTAAGTGACTTCTTATAACACTGCTGTGGGCCACAGTTCCGCGTAGAACCGGGACAGCATTTTAAGAAAGTTACAAGTAAGTTCATGGCTCCCTATAGAGCCGTTAGATTACTTTTACTTTTACATACAGCTCCAGTGCACGGGTCTATACGGCCCAATTAAGCGGGTTCATGGGTCTGTGACATGGTTTTACCCAGTACGAGTCCATATGGCTCCATAGCTAAGCTTGATGGGTCCTTAAGGCTCCAGTGAATGGGTCTGTATGGCTCCGGTGAATGGGTCCGTATGGCTCCGGTGAATGGGTCCATATGGCTCCGGTGAATGGGTCCGTATGGCTCCGGTGAATGGGTCCGTATGGCTCGGTGAATGGGTCGGTATGGCTCCATAGGATTTAAACAGGGTAACGCACAGTGAAAGTAAACCCAGAAGTGTACCCACTAGCTGTACAGCTACGTGGTAAATTGATAATAAATCAAACTCTATAGGTACGCTACGTAGCTACTTAGTTCCATGACCGTGAAAACTACCATAGAGAACTTTTCATGTTTAATGGGTTATGTTTCCCTGAACTATCACTAGAATCATGGACACCGAGGACAGGTCACCCGGTGCCGGTGCCTGATGCACCCCCGATGTCCCGCATTGCATGGCATGCAAGCGGTTTGTTAAGGTACAGCCTGGGGACATCCATAACACATGCTACGCTTGCAGGCTACACTGCAAGTCCAGTCCGCGTACACTCTGTAGTGACTGGGACTAGGTGGTGTGGTTAGAGCACCGACTCACCATGACTAGCACTTTCAGAGAGTGGCCGACTGGGCGGAGAAGAGACAATTGGATGGACTGTCATTGTCTTCTCTTCCTCCACCGCTGCCACCCAAGTCTAAGCAGCAGCAGCCCCCTCTCACCAGAGAGGTGAAGCCGCCACTTACACTCAGCAGGGCACCCAAGGAGGGACCCCCTTTACTGAGCAGACGTACCCTCACACATACTCCTTTTCTGCTGGATGCTGCAGCAGTGCCCAGCACCTCCCAGGCTCCTAGTCCGCCAGTCCTGTCCTCCCCTGAGTGAGACAGACTTGGACGAGGGATAGAGAGCGGGGTGTAAAGCAAAGAAGAAGGGGCCGATGTTACACGTCTTCCTTGTCTTCTTCTTCCTCCCCTGAGCCCAGGCAGAGGCGGAGAAAAAGACATAAGGGAAAATTCCTGGAGGATGTTTCCTTTTTGGACACCCTCAAGCAGAAGCTTGAGACCTGGGTTTCCCAGGCAGTAGAGCAGAGGCTGCTGCCGCTGCCAAGGTAAGGAAACCCCCCAACCACGTGGTCTTGGAGGAGGATGTCATCAACATCTACCCCTTAGGGGAAGATGTCGACCTCATGGACGACTTGGATTAATATGAGGAGCCTCCAGATACTTCCAGAGCTACGGACCATCCCTTGGAATGGGGGAAACCTCCTGCAGCCCAAACCAAGTTGCCCCTGGTGGAGCCTCGCTGATGCAGGCTGCACTAGACAAGACCCCTGTACCTTGTAGGGTACCAGACAAGGTCTTATTCTCACCGGTGGACCCCCTACTACAGGGAGCAGGTCCCACAGTTCTTGAATTTTCTTGCAAATGAAATCAAGCTGGACGGAGGCACGCGCCTAATTGCAGCGTCCGAAAGGGATGCTAAGCCAGTGGCGAAGCAGTTTCCCATCAATGCTCTTATGGTGACCAGGGTGCCGCATTTGTCCAGGACCCCACCAAGGACTGGACGGCCTACAATAAGGAAATTGGTCAGGTTATCCGCATCCAGCCAGCTGTCTACAAGACAATAGTAGGCATGCCACCTATCCTGGAGAGAGTATGGCAACTCCTCCGCAACCCGCGAGCAGCACCTCAGTGGTGTCAAGCTCTGGGGCCAGAGTCCATAGATTTATTGACCCTGTGGTCCAGCGAAGAAAGAGGAGTCCCTCAAGTCTGTGGACCGGGCCATACGGCGAGGCTACAAGTTTCAAGCTCTTGCCGTATGAGTGACTGGGGCTGGTCTCGGTCCTGCACATCTGCCGGCCAACATCAAACCAACCACCACATCTTTGCTAGCCGGGTTATTGGAGTGAATGTGGCACCTTCACATCACAGGGAGCAATTTCCCGCCCACCAGATCGCTACTGTCAGTGGTGACATGCATCTTTGATGGGATTTAGCATGGTCCCAAGTCGCGAGATTTTGAATGGACACTTGGTGCAATCAACACATCAATATGTTGGAACTAGAGGCAGTGTGGCGGGCTCTTGTTCACTTTCTACTACAGGTACGGAACAAGACTTCTTATATTTACTGATGACACCACTGTAGTGGCTTATATTAACAGACTGGGAGGCACAAGATCCAGGAACCTCTGGTTCCTCGCCAAGTCCCTCTATCTTGGTGCATGACAAACAAGGTCAGCCTTCAGGTGGTCCACTTCCCAGGCAAGAAAAACTTGATTGCGGATCTGTTATTTCGCCTTGAGGGAACACCCACAGAGTGGGCCTTGTTGCCGCAGGTGGCCAACGTGATATGGATGGCTTTTGGTCTCCCGAACGTAGACCTGTTCATGTCCGTGGACAACCACAAGCTACCAACATTCTGCGCTCTGACCCAAGAGTCTGGAAAGTTGATGCATTCATGATCAAGTGGACCCATTTCATGGGCTATGCCTTTCCGTCGTTTGTGCTAGTACCAAGAGCACTAGACAAGGTGACGTACGATCAGTGTCCCATGTTACAGTACTTCTGGTAGCTCCCAGTTGGCCTGGCCAACTGTGGTTGCCTCAGCTGCTCAATCAAATTGCAGGTTTCCAGTGGGAGTTTCCAGTCAGAGATGACTTAGTTTCGATTCTGGGCTCCGACAAACTGCATCACAGTTTAACACATAGTTTTTGGGCGCTGATTTAGCTGCTGCCAGTATAATGTTCTCCTCAGAGATCTCATTTTTGCTTGTGTAGTGAAACTATCATTTCTTATTTTTGCACTGTCGGAAGTGTTTAATACCTGGATCATTCTAGTTTAACCTCTCGGTGGATTTATTGCTGACTTTTTTGACTTTTGACAATGTTTTCATACTGTTTATATTTACTTATTTGGATTTTACTGTGTGTTTATACCCATGAGCTTAAACATTTAGTTTACAATGATAGAGATGTTAACATTGTTATGCAAATTGCAAGTGGAGTGCATGCCTTTTGAATCCAAAGCTGTTGAGCATGCATGAGCAATTTAGCATAATGCCTACACTAGCTAGAAGAATTCAGTACACTAAGGATCAGTTGCTTGTCTATTGTCATGGCAGTTTGTTGCCTTCTCCTTCTTTATGTTCTGTTCTTAAAGACAATAGTTTATTTCATGCAAGAGGAAGAAGAGGGGATCACACATCAAATGTAAAAAACTTAATTCTGTATAGACTCAGCAACAAGGTTGTGTTATGGATAACAGATCACAATGTACACTTAAACTTAAAAGGTCCAGCGACGCCAATAGAGGTGTAAATCTTAAAAAGTTGGTTCAAATCAAAGTTGATAAAATTCATAAACAATTTGAAAGAAATTTCTTGTTTGAAATTGCGATTGCTAGATCCGTCAGAAATAAAATACCATTTATAGTGGATCATATTGTTGAATCTAATCTTCATCTATTTTGTCTAACTGAGACATGGCTTAATGACTATGACACTGTATGCGAGGCTGCCCTCTCCCCTCAAGGTTTTAGCTTCCTTGGGGTTTCCCGCCCATCTGCCGAATCAGGTGGTGGTACTGGCATTATTTTCAGAGACACACATAAGGTAAAATTGCTAAGAAGTGCAGAAAAGACATCTTTTGAGTTTTCTGAGTGGCAAATTGTTGCCCATCATGTGACTTTTCGGCTTATCATCTTATACCGACCTCCTTATTCTGAAGCTCACCCAATTACTACATTAACATTTTGTCATGAATTTAATGATTTTCTTGAGGAATGTGTGTTGTGCCCTGAAAGACTCATTCTGACTGGTGATTTTAATATTCATGTAAATGATAACAGTAATTCTGATGCTTGCAACTTAGCTGATATTCTGAATACTTTTAGCTTGAAACAACATGTCTGTTTTCCAACTCATGAGTCAGGTCATACCCTGGATCTTGTCATTACAAGATCCACCAATGATCTATTTTTATCACCACCACAACCAGAACTTAAACTATCTGATCATTGGTCACTCAGATGTGTTCTGAACATACCTGGGACATTGCTTTCAACTGAGGAAATCAAATACCGGAATTATCGGAGCATTAATATTGACCAATTTTGTGAGGATATTGCTGAATCACCTTTAATTAAAACAGACTGGTTAGATTTGGAATGTCTTGTGGCTTGTTACGACGAAACATTACTTTCCATTTTAGACAAACATGCTTCAGTAGTTACCAAAGTGATTACCACTAGACCTACAGTGCCATGGTATTCAGATGATTTAAAAACACTACGCTCACAGTGCAGGAAACTTGAAAGGCTGTATCGGAAATCAGGTTTGGAATCAGATAGGCAAAATCTTCGTTCACTTCGCAATTGTTATTCATTTCAGCTTGATTCTGTAAAAAAATGTTACTACACTACAAAGATACACGACTGTCAGGGTGATACCAAAAAACTTTTTGGTGTTGTGAACTCACTGTGCAAAAGCAAGCATGTGGATTCTTTTCCACCACATGGTAATGCGGAAGAACTTGCTAATGACTGGAAATTTCTTTGGTTCTAAAATTCAGAAGATTAAAGACAATATTGACACTATTGAAGTTGACAGTTTTGAACTCTGCGATGAACTCCACTGTGTTAATGTGATTTTTGATTCCTTCACACCATTATCTGCACATGATGTTCGCAAACTAGTTATATCTTCTAAAAGTTTGAGTTGTATCCTTGATCCAATACCAACATGGCTGCTTAAGGACTGCCTTGAATCACTTCTTCCTGTGCTTACAACAGTGGTGAATTTATCTCTCAGAGATGGTGCAGTACCTAATACTTGGAAAAATGCAACTATTGTCCCTCTGCTAAAGAAAGCAGGATTGGAGTGTTCATTTTCCAACTACAGACCTGTGAGTAATTTGACCTTCGTATCAAAATTGGTCGAGCGAGCGGTAGTTGACCAGATTGTTTCTCACTGCTCACAACATGCTCTCCTTCCAGATTGTCAGTCTGCTTACAGAAAAATTACTCCACAGAGACAGCCTTGATGAAAATTCACAGTGATATTATGTTGAATATGGACAAACAACGATGCACACTCTTGTTTTTTTGGATCTGAGTGCGGCATTTGATACCGTAAACCACAGCACTCTCCTCAACATACTTCACTCTCAGTTTGGAATTGCTGGTGACATCCAACAATGGCTCATATCCTATCTATTGTCTAGATAGCAACATGTTTTTGTTAAAGGTGCTAGATCAAAAAACTTTCCGTTGGACTGTGGCGTACCTCAAGGCAGCTGCTTGGGTCCCATATTATTCTTGTGTTATGTTTCTCAACTCTTCAGTATTGTGTCAAAGCATATCCCACAAGCCCATAGCTATGCTGATGATACTCAGCTTTACTGCTCATTCACTGCCGGCTCTATCTCAGGGAAAGAGGCAGTCGAGGCAATGCAATCTCTTATTGCTGAAATAAGGTCTTGGATGGTAAAGAATAATCTCATGATCAATGACTCCAAGACTGAATTTCTTCTAATTGGCACTCGTCTGCAATTAGCTAAAGCTGGAGTCCAATCCATCAAAGTTGGTGATGCTGAAATAAAACCATCTGTTAGTGTAAAAAACTTGGGTGTTTATTTGGACAACCACATGTCTATGAATATTATATTGGGAAAGTTTGTTCCAAAGCTTATCACGGTCTTTATAACATTTGTCAGATTGCCAAATATCTTGATGTAGATTCCATGAAAACCCTTATTAATGCTTTTGCTATAATTCACATTGATTATTGTAATTCACTTCTTGTTGGACTACCTGATTATCAACTTCACAGAATTCAAAGAATACTTAATAGTGCTGCTCGGTTGATTTTCAGACTACCAACATTTTCTCACATTAATGCTGTTTTGAAATCCCTTCAATGCTTACCAGTCAAACAAAGAATTGATTATAAAATTATTTTACAAGTTTTCAAGTGCATTAAAGGCCTTGCTCAAAAATATTTATGTGAAATGGTAGTTGAAAAACCATCCCGCTATGACTTTCGTTTCAAGTCCCTATTTGTTCCCCGTAATAAGCATAAAACTCTTGGCGAAAGGGCCTTTGCTTATAAAGGTCCTTGGTTGTGGAATTCACTCCCAACTGAACTCAAATGTATTAATAATGTATCCCTGACCTCCTTCAAAACTAAGCTTAAAACATTTTTGTTTAAAAAGCCATTAATCTAAAGTGCAGCTTGATCCATTGTATTTCTATTTATGTTGTCATTTCTGTATTCTTATTTTTGTTTTCGTATTGTAATTTCCTTGTATGTAAAGCGCTTTTGAATGTTTTTACAAAATTAGCGCTATATGAATTTATGTATTATTATTATTATTATTATCACAGTCCAAAAGCACTCCATTTGACTGTGTGGCCTTTCTCTGTGAATCCTTGGTGTCGCAGGGCTTTTCGGAAGAAGCCGCCCAAAAAGCAGCCCAAAGTTGGAGACCCTCCACTTTAGGGATGTATTCTGCCAGACTCGGAATGTTCAGAGACTGGTGTCAGAATAGATCGACTTCTCCACATTCGCCATCTCTTGGTGACATCGGATTTCTTATTGTTTTAGTTTAATCTGAACAAATCCATCAATACAAAGACCTTCAGTTCAGAACCTTGCTACTCCGTGGGACATGCAAGTACTTCTTGAGACACTATAGCACGGGCTTTATTTGAGGCGCTGTCTGCGTGTCCGCTCAAAGAACTGACAAAGCGTTTTTCTACTCTCTGCGGCCTCTGCCAGACATAGAGGTGCCATTCGCGCGTTTTCTCTTAAAGAAGGTAATATTGCTTCGAATCCAGGGGTGTGCGGCTACTCGATCTGGTTTTCCTAGCCAAAAATCAGACTTTAGAGTTTTTACTTGAACCGATATTCCATCAGTCGCTCGCTACATTTTCTGACACATCAAAGGATTGGGCCTGGTGCCCCATCAGATGTCTTGAATACTACATTAAACGTACGCAACCGTCATGGTACAATGTTAAAGCTTTACTTATGTCCTTACAAAATCCGCATCGCGCCGTCTCGCGCGACACGATTTCGCATTGGATTGTCTAGGCAATCACGCACAATAAATCAGCGTTCACGGAACAAGCAGTTGAGGCACATGAAGTATGAGGTATAGTTATATCAATTGCGCTTTTTGGTGAAACCTTAACAAGATACTTCGCTCTGCTGTATGCAAAACACCAGCCATGTTCATCTCCGCATATCTGAAGGACATGCCAAACTCTCAAGGCAGAGTTGCAAGGGACGTTCTTTCAAGAAGAGGACCATCCCTTTCATAAGGTGAATATCTTTGTCTTTTATTCATGTTTTCTTGTTTTTAGTTATAATTCATTTGTTAATTTATTAGCCTCTTGATTGTTTACTAACGAATTTTTGCTGTTGTTCAGGCGTGTTTTAATTCGTTTTATTTTACTAACGAATATTGGCCGTTGTTCAGGCACATTCTAATTCGTGTAATTTTACTAACGGTTTGTTTCCCTTGTATTTAGCAAAGCCGCCCTAGTCCGCTTGTGCACCTTGTAAGCTTTTGCCATGACGTATTGGGCGTTCTTTACAGTTGCTTCTGTTTACTAACACTTTTTCATTAACATGTTTTTCTGGGCGACTAACCCACGTTCATGCGATGTTTTTCTGGGCGACTAACCCACGTTCATGCCATGTTTTTCTGGGCGACTAACCCACGTTCATGCCATGTTTTTCTGGGCGACTAACCCACGTTCATGCCATGTTTTTCTGGGTGACTAACCCACGTTCATGCCATGTTTTTCTGGGTGACTAACCCACGTTCATGCCATGTTTTTCTGGGCGACTAACCCACGTTCATGCCATGTTTTTCTGGGCGACTAACCCACGTTCATGCCATGTTTTTCTGGGCGACTAACCCACGTTCATGCCATGTTTTTAACAGGTGGTGTTCTGATCCTTTGTTATAAGTAGGAGTTATTTACTATTGTTTAGTAATTCTTATTCAGAGGTTTTTTATCCCTAAGAGGATAAGGAAACTAGTCCTTTAAGTAGGAAAACTAGTGCAAGTATTAGGACCAGCCATTTGTGGGCTTACACCTAAACTCCCTTCCGATCCTGGGTTGCAATCTGATTGCATATTAATAGCATGGAAGGTAAGATATAACTTGAAGTAAATTTACCCCGCTAGCTAAGCGTAGCGGGGATATTTACAAGAGTTATACTTACCCTCCGTGCATCCCGGACTGCCTCCCCTCTCGTTCAGGCCTCAGTGGAATGTTAAGTGAGGGAGTTTAAAGGTATTATGGAGGTCAGAGCTGAGTTGGTAACTACGTTTTTAGTTCAGTTAGAATGGGTTAGAATCAGGTCATTGGACCAATTGCATATTTATAGCATGGGAGGTAAGTATAACTCTCGTAAATATCCCCGCTACGCTTAGCGGGGTAAATTAATGTTATTTCTATAGTGCCCAAAACCAATCAAATTGCATTAGGACATTAACAGGAACAAAATAATTAAGTTTGTGGGCATAGAAAAGATGTTCCAGAAGTTTTTTGCAAATGTTGATAAATTTTGATGCAATGTCTTTAGTCTCATTGTTTGTTTTGGAGCAGAGACTTTCTCTGTTTTTTAGACAAAACTGCTTTGATAGATAATGCAGTATATGGTAGTATGATTTGATGTAGATAATGCAGTGTATGGTAGTATGATTTGATGTAGATAATGCAGTATATGGTAGTATGATTTGATGTAGATAATGCAGTGTATGGTAGTATGATTTGATGTAGATAATGCAGTATATAGTAGTATGATTTGATGTAGATAATGCAGTGTATGGTAGTATGATTTGATGTAGATAATGCAGTATATATATGGTAGTATGATTTGATGTAGATAATGCAGTGTATGGTAGTATGATTTGATGTAGATAATGCAGTATATGGTATTATGATTTGATGTAGATAATGCAGTATATGGTAGTATGATTTGATGTAGATAATGCAGTATATGGTAGTATGATTTGATGTAGATAATGCAGTATATAGTAGTATGATTTGATGTAGATAATGCAGTGTATGGTAGTATGATTTGATGTAGATAATGCAGTATATGGTAGTATGATTTGATGTAGATAATGCAAGTATATGGTAGCATGATTTGATGTATATAATGCAGTATATGGTAGTATGATTTGATGTAGATAATGCAGTATATAGTAGTATGATTTGATGTAGATAATGCAGTGTATGGTAGTATGATTTGATGTAGATAATGCAGTATATGGTAGTATGATTTGATGTAGATAATGCAGTGTATGGTAGTATGATTTGATGTAGATAATGCAGTATATGGTAGTATGATTTGATGTAGATAATGCAGTATATGGTAGTATGATTTGATGTAGATAATGCAGTATATGGTAGTATGATTTGATGTAGATAATGCAGTATATGGTAGTATGATTTGATGTAGATAATGCAGTATATGGTAGTATGATTTGATGTAGATAATGCAGTATATGGTAGTATGATTTGATGTAGATAATGCAGTATATGGTAGTATGATTTGATGTAGATAATGCAGTATATGGTAGTATGATTTGATGTAGATAATGCAGTATATGGTAGTATGATTTGATGTAGATAATGCAGTATATGGTAGTATGATTTGATGTAGATAATGCAGTATATGGTAGTATGATTTGATGTAGATAATGCAGTATATGGTAGTATGATTTGATGTAGATAATGCAGTATATGGTAGTAGTATGATTTGATGTAGATAATGTATATGGTAGTATGATTTGATGTAGATAATGCAGTATATGGTAGTATGATTTGATGTAGATAATGCAGTATATGGTAGTATGATTTGATGTAGATAATGCAGTATATGGTAGTATGATTTGATGTAGATAATGCAGTATATGGTAGCATGATTTGATGTAGATAATGCAGTATGGTAGTATGATTTGATGTAGATAATGCAGTATATAGTATGATTTGATGTAGATAATGCAGTATATGGTAGTATGATTTGATGTAGATAATGCAGTATATGGTAGTATGATTTGATGTAGATAATGTATTATGATTTGATGTAGATAATGCAGTATATGGTAGTATGATTTGATGTAGATAATGCAGTATATGGTAGTATGATTTGATGTAGATAATGCAGTATATGGTAGTATGATTTGATGTAGATAATGCAGTATATGGTAGTATGATTTGATGTAGATAATGCAGTATATGGTAGTATGATTTGATGTAGATAATGCAGTATATGGTAGTATGATTTGATGTAGATAATGCAGTATATGGTAGTATGATTTGATGTAGATAGATAATGTATGATTTGATGTAGATAATAGTATATGGTAGTATGATTTGATGTAGATAATGCAGTATATGGTAGTATGATTTGATGTAGATAATGCAGTATATGGTAGTATGATTTGATGTAGATAATGCATGGTAGCATATATGGTAGTATGATTTGATGTAGATAATGCAGTATATGGTAGTATGATTTGATGTAGATAATGCAGTATATGGTAGTATGATTTGATGTAGATAATGCAGTATATGGTAGTATGATTTGATGTGTATATGGTAGTATGATTTGATGTAGATAATGCAGTATATGGTAGTATGATTTGATGTAGATAATGCAGTATATGGTAGTATGATTTGATGTAGATAATGCAGTATATGGTAGTGATTTGATGATTTGATGTAGATAATGTAGTATATGGTAGTATGATTTGATGTAGATAATGCAGTATATGGTAGCATGATTTGATGTAGATAATGCAGTATATGGTAGTATGATTTGATGTAGATAATGCAGTATATGGTAGTATGATTTGATGTAGATAATGCAGTATATGGTAGTATGATTTGATGTAGATAATGCAGTATATGGTAGTATGATTTGATGTAGATAATGCAGTATATGGTAGTATGATTTGATGTAGATAATGCAGTATATGGTAGTATGATTTGATGTAGATAATGCAGTATATGGTAGTATGATTTGATGTAGATAATGCAGTATATGTGTAGTATGATTTGATGTAGATAATGCAGTATATGGTAGTATGATTTGATGTAGATAATGCAGTATATGGTAGTATGATTTGATGTAGATAATGCAGTATATGGTAGTATGATTTGATGTAGATAATGCAGTATATGGTAGTATGATTTGATGTAGATAATGCAGTATATGGTAGTATGATTTGATGTAGATAATGCAGTATATGGTAGTATGATTTGATGTAGATAATGCAGTATATGGTAGTATGATTTGATGTAGATAATGCAGTATATGGTAGTATGATTTGATGATAATGCAGATAATGATTTGATGTAGATATGGTATGGTAGTATGATTTGATGTAGATAATGCAGTATATGGTAGTATGATTTGATGTAGATAATGCAGTATATGGTAGTATGATTTGATGTAGATAATGCAGTATATGGTAGTATGATTTGATGTAGATAATGCAATATATGGTAGTATGATTTGATGTAGATAATGCAGTATATGGTAGCATGATTTGATGTAGATAATGCAGTATATGGTAGCATGATTTGATGTAGATAATGCAGTATATGGTAGTATGATTTGATGTAGATAATGCAGTATATGGTAGTATGATTTGATGGTATATAATGCAGTATATGGTAGTATGATTTGATGTAGATGATGCAGTATATGGTAGTATGATTTGATGTAGATAATGCAGTATATGGTAGCATGATTTGATGTATATAATGCAGTATATGGTAGCATGATTTGATGTAGATAATGCAATATATGGTAGTATGATTTGATGTAGATAATGCAGTATATTGTAGTATGATTTGATGTAGATAATGCAGTATATGGTAGTATGATTTGATGTATATAATGCAATATATGGTAGCATGATTTGATGTAGATAATGCAGTATATGGTAGTATGATTTGATGTATATAATGCAGTATATGGTAGCATGATTTGATGTATATAATGCAGTATATGTAGTATGATTTGATGTAGATAATGCAGTATATGGTAGCATGATTTGATGTATATAATGCAGTATATGGTAGTATGATTTGATGTAGATAATGCAGTATATGGTAGCATGATTTGATGTAGATAATGCAGTATATGTAGTATGATTTGATGTAGATAATGCAGTATATGGTAGTATGATTTGATGTAGATAATGCAGTATATGGTAGTATGATTTGATGTAGATAATGCAGTATATGGTAGTATGATTTGATGTAGATAATGCAGTATATGGTAGCATGATTTGATGTAGATAATGCAGTATATGGTAGTATGATTTGATGTAGATAATGCAGTATATGGTAGTATGATTTGATGTAGATAATGCAGTTTATGGTAGCATGATTTGATGTAGATAATGCAGTATATGGTAGTATGATTTGATGTAGATAATGCAGTATATGGTAGTATGATTTGATGTAGATAATGCAGTATATAGTAGCATGATTTGATGTAGATAATGCAGTATATGGTAGCATGATTTGATGTAGATAATGCAGTATATGGTAGTATGATTTGATGTAGATAATGCAGTATATGGTAGCATGATTTGATGTAGATAATGCAGTATATGGTAGTATGATTTGATGTAGATAATGCAGTATATGGTAGTATGATTTGATGTAGATAATGCAGTATATGGTAGTATGATTTGATGTAGATAATGCAGTATATGGTAGCATGATTTGATGTAGATAATGCAGTATATGGTAGTATGATTTGATGTATATAATGCAGTATATGGTAGTATGATTTGATGTAGATAATGCAGTATATGGTAGTATGATTTGATGTAGATAATGCAGTATATGTTAGTATGATTTGATGTAGATAATGCAGTATATGGTAGTATGATTTGATGTAGATAATGCAGTATATGGTAGCATGATTTGATGTAGATAATGCAGTATATGGTAGTATGATTTGATGTATATAATGCAGTATATGGTAGTATGATTTGATGTAGATAATGCAGTATATGGTAGTATGATTTGATGTAGATAATGCAGTATATGTTAGTATGATTTGATGTAGATAATGCAGTATATGGTAGTATGATTTGATGTAGATAATGCAGTGTATTGTAGCATGATTTGATGTAGATAATGCAGTATATGGTAGTATGATTTGATGTAGATAATGCAGTATATGGTAGTATGATTTGATGTAGATAATGCAGTATATGGTAGTATGATTTGATGTAGATAATGCAGTATATTGTAGCATGATTTGATGTAGATAATGCAGTGTATGGTAGTATGATTTGATGTAGATAATGCAGTATATGGTAGTATGATTTGATGTAGATAATGCAGTATATGGTAGCATGATTTGATGTAGATAATGCAGTATATGGTAGTATGATTTGATGTAGATAATGCAGTGTATGGTAGTATGATTTGATGTAGATAATGCAGTATATGGTAGTATGATTTGATGTAGATGATGCAGAATATTGTAGTATGATTTGATGTAGATAATGCAGTATATGGTAGCATGATTTGATGTAGATAATGCAGTATATGGTATTATGATTTGATGTAGATAATGCAGTATATTGTAGCATGATTTGATGTAGATAATGCAGTATATGGTAGCATGATTTGATGTAGATAATGCAGTATATGGTAGTATGATTTGATGTATATAATGCAGTATATGTATTATGATTTGATGTAGATAATGCAGTATATTGTAGCATGATTTGATGTAGATAATGCAGTATATGGTAGTATGATTTGATGTAGATAATGCAGTATATGGTAGCATGATTTGATGTAGATAATGCAGTATATGGTAGTATGATTTGATGTAGATAATGCAGTGTATGGTAGTATGATTTGATGTAGATAATGCAGTATATGGTAGTATGATTTGATGTAGATAATGCAGTATATGGTAGTATGATTTGATGTAGATAATGCAGTATATGGTAGTATGATTTGATGTAGATAATGCAGTATATGGTAGTATGATTTGATGTAGATAATGCAGTATATGGTAGTATGATTTGATGTAGATAATGCAGTATATGATTTGAATAATTTTCATTCTTAGATCCCTGATCGCAACAACTGCTCTGGCCTTCTGGGACCAACTTTTGGCACACATGGTTTTCTTGATCAAGACTGCAGAATTCATTTCATCTGACGTTGCCCAAATATTTGCACCTCTGATTATCAATCAGACTTCAGGCCTGAAGCAAAGGGTTGAGTACATTTTGAATAATGATTTGGATATTGTTATTGTTGTTCACTTTCATTCTCTCATCAAAAAATGTGTGTGATTTGCACCATCCAGCTGCATGCATGTTTTTTTTTTTATTTGCCTGTAAGTTTGTAGAATGCTTTGTTACTGAAATAGCTGGAACAATTATGTATTATTTGTTTTCCTGAATAGGCTACCAGGCTTTACTTAGCAACAAGAAACTTCAGTGGTAATTTCTACATAAACAAAACAAAATGAACACTTTTGGGCAGGCTGTCTTGAAAAGTGATTTGTATGGTTGTATAATTCCTTTGACTGATAAATGGATGTTTGCAAAGGTATTTCTTTTCCAAAGTTGCAGAAAAAACCTAGAGAACAAGAAATTTGATGTGTTTTACTGAATCTCAATACCAAAACAAAGATTATTTATAATCCTTTAAAAACAAAATCATTCATATTAAAATTTTGACTTTAACAACAGGCTGTGGAAGTATTAACGCAGCTGTTGGAGGATGCTGTTGAAGAACCTACTCTAGACGAATCCTCATTCACCCAGACATCTCCTGAGCAGACCCCAGCACCACCAAGACAGGTCCCACAGGAGAGGCAAGAAAAGCCTGGTGATTAAGAGCTCTTGTATTTAGTTTTTTATCACAGGACCCAGACATTGTTAGTGTCCCACAGGACCAAAATAATTTGTAGGTTTGTGGGTTAAAGGATTTTGCATATGATTACTCAGGATATGCATGAAGATCATAAGAGCAGATCTGTTAAAAAAAAAAGATATATAGCTTGGCAGCTTAGGTTAATTTTCTACTTTTAGAATAGAGAAAATACAAGATGATTGCAAAATGGTTGCACTTATCTGAGGTAGAAGTTAGGAACTGAAGATGATTCAGGATATAAGTATTTGTAGTTGACAATTATAACACTATGGTCATTTGTAATTTTAGATGGCATTAGTTTAGGGAAGATTTAATTTGTGTTATAGGTATGTGAATGTCCTATGCTGGCTCTTTGCTGCTTTTTGTGGAACCTTATGTTAAACGTTATATTTGCATGCCTGTGGTACTTATATTCTGATAGAATCTTCTGGTCTTATCTTAAAAGTCACTCATATAATAGTGCAACTAAAGAACTAAATGCCTATTTTGATGATTATTCTTTCTTTCAAGTTCCCACACTTGACCTGGATAAAGTGGCTCAGAGTGATGATTATTCAGATGAAGAGTCGGATACTGAGAGGAGTCGCCAGAGAACACCCGATCACAAACTCAAAGGTGTGTACAGTACTTATGTGCATAACAATGATGTATAGAAGGGGAGGGCACAGCATTTGGGAACACCCAGCAGTATTCATAAAGGTGTATGTCACAAATGGAAGGAGTATGTATAGCATAGCATAGCATAACATAGCAAGGTTTAACGTCCCGAAAGCATCCAGTGCCGGACATTATATCAAGACCGTCTTGGCCTTTGATAACCAATTGTGAACTCACTGGTTGCAGACCCACCGGGTTATGAAACTGGGACGTGCGGGTGAGAGGACAAAGCACTAACCACTACACCACGGAGTTCTGTATGTATTACGTACTAGGGATCGGAGAGCATCATTCGGACTGGGAACATCAATATTTGCACTGTAAGAGTAAAAGTGGTATGTCATACCAGAACCTATTGTTGACCAGAGTTGTTCTTAATACCCTGTGGTTCATCAAGCATCCAAGAACCTGTTTTGATTTTCTTCCTTCAAAATGTGTTTTTTCTGGCAGTTTTCCAGGTCTCTTGTTGGTAAGTGTCTCAGCATTGATTGTTTTTACAACAATATAGTCCATGGGCCAGACAACATTTTTTGGTTTCAGTTTAGTGGCAAATTGTGTCATATATTATTAGATAGCTAATTTTGTCTACTTTTAGAAAATCCATGATAGCAATGCCAATCATACAGCTTTTTGGTCAAAAACATGTTTTTAGTGAATATCAGAAATGCTAACTTTATGGTCATTAGACCATATGAGAGAAATCCAGGTTTTTGCGAATCCTTACAAATTAGCAATCAAAATTTAGTAAGACACCACCAATGAATTTAAAATCACTTTTTACATCCTTATTTTAGGAAATGATAATATCAAACGCCCAATTATAGCGCCCTCTATCCAGGTCTAGTCACGTTGTTTATTGACAAGTCAAAATCATCTAAAATTTTGAACAAATGTTAGACAAAGTCTATGTTAAGGTTTTAGTGCAGCATTGATACGTCAGAGAGATTTACAAACTTTATCTGAAATGTTCTAAGATCAAATTGATTGTATAGAGGGCTCTAACACAGTCAGTGCCGAGGGGTTTTTCAGGGTAATTTGAAAAGCGTTTGAAGATAGATTCAGATGCAGTTAATGTATCATAAGACCACATGAGAGAAATACAATTTTGCCATTCCAAACAAATTAACCATCATAACTCAGTTAAAAAGTCACTAATGAATTCAAAATCACTTTGTATGCATTTTTACATATTTGTCTAAAGAAGAACAAGCTTAAATACCTTATTATAGCACCCTCTATATAGGTTCAGTCAGAATGTTCATTAGAACACTTCAATCGACCAATCAAAATCATTTAAAATTTTAAACAAATTTTAGTTATTATTGATTGATCAAACTTGATTTCAAACCTTAAAATACAAAAGTATAAAAAAAGTGACATAGTTACAAAGTAGAAGTAAATTGGTTTGGGGAGCACTCAGAAGACATAAACATTTTTGTAGGTGAAATACACCTGTTCAAAATTAGAAGGGAAACAAAGAAAAGATTCAATACAATAGTTACGTTACATTTAGTCTAGAATTGCTGGATTCAATAAGATGTGCTTTATTGTTTGCTTTTAAAAGTCATGAGGGAATTCCAGATAGTAATACCTTTTTATTTGATAAAATGTTGAGAGATATCAAGATTGTACAGTGGAGTTAGTAAATCGTTGGTATTGCGTGTATTGTAAGTATGGAAATGACTGTTGGAAGCAAAATAATGTGAAATATGGTTGGAAGGGTACCCTTATTTATGGTAATTACTTGAATCAAAAATATTAAATGTATTTAGATTAACAAAAAGGGGGCTGACAGGGAATTGAAGGAAGACAAAGTATATGTTTAAGTATTTTACAGTAACATTAGTACTTCAAAGAGATTTACAAACTTCATATGAAATGTCTTATGATCAAATTGATTGTATAGAAAGCTCTAACACAGTGCCTATAGGGTATTTTAGGGGATTTTGAATAACATTTGAAGATAGGTTCAGATGCAGTTAATGTATCATAAGACCACATAAGAGAAATACAATTTTGCCATTCCAAACAAATTAACCATCATAACTTTCTTAAAATCTATCTAATTAATTCAAAGTCACTTTTTCATATTTATATCTTTATTGAAAGAACAAGCAAACAATCTCAAACACCCTATTATAGCGCCCTCTGTTAGGGCCAAGTCACGATGTTCAAAGAACATTTTAATTGACTAAGCAAAAGCTTGAAATTTTGAACAGATTTGAGCTTCAAAAGACAAAGTATATGTTTAAATCTTTTAGTTTAACAATATTACTCTAAAGAAATTTTAAAACTTCATCTGAAATGATTTTTGATCAAGTTGATTGCATAATGATCTTTGATCAAGTTGATTGCATAGACAGCCCAAAAAAAGTGCCTAGATTTTTTTTGAGGTGAATTTGAATAGCGTTTGAAGATAAGTTTTAGATGCACTAAATCTGCTTTCAATTGTGAGGGTTTAAGAATTATGATCAAATGTTGTTAATTTTGTACTATTGACTAAAACACAGTGGCGCCGCCAGAAGTTTGATATTGGGGGGAGCACAAACTTTTTTGGCCTGGGGTCAAGGGCCTCGCTTCTGGGCCCCTTCTGGGGTCCAGGCACAAAGCCCCGGTGGGTGGGGATTCTTGCATTTTTCAATTTTAGATATGTGCAATACACAGCTCTTTTAACCAAATTAGGATGATTACAAATGATGTAATATACCAGCCTATAATTTTACAATGATACAGACTACCCCAACCCCCATTAAAAAAGGTCAAAAATAGGGGTTCGATATTGGGGGCACAAACCTATTCAGCATGGGGTCAACGCTCAAAACCCTGTTAACAACCTCATAAGGTATCCAAATTTCCCTACCCTCTTTGATAGGTCTAAAACCCTATCTCCTTCTATCAGCTTGGGCATCAAACCCAATCTCCAACATCTCGACATCAAGCTCACAACTCTTGGCACCTTCTGGCCTACTTTTCCTCGTAGGCCACCCCTCCCACTTCCATCTACCTGGCCTTTCCACCCGTCACAAAGTTCAAACCCACCCCAATCTATTCATCAACCTTCACAACCAAATCAAAGACCACCTCTCCAACTACACCTCCCATCTATACTGATCGCTCGAAGGAAGGTGAAAGACAGCTGCTGCATCATCACCCTCAGTAGCAGGCAACAACTCATTCATCTTTTCGGCTGAGGTGAAGACCATCCTGCTTGCCCTTACCTATATTAAGTACTCTTCACTCAGGCACTTTGCCATCTTCTCAGATTCCAAGTCTGTCCTTAATTATTTACTAACCTTAAATTGGATTACCCCACATCCCACCTCCTCCCCCTCTGCAGTAAAAGTTTTTTTTTTTCTTCTGGATACCCAGCCATGTTGGCATCATCCCTGGTAATAACAAAGCTGATTCAGCTTTAACTTTCAAATTTCAAATGCTTAATTATACAAATTAAAGTGTTATGCAAAGATATGCAAATTAGCTAATTTACCTCATTTATTATGCACAGGCTTGAAATTTTCAGTTTATGAACCAATTTTAGCCATTGGAAGCTTTAAAAATACTTATATTTATTCAGGATACACTGAAAGTCTTGTAGAAATTTACTTTTGTTGATTCCTGTAGGACTTTTTGGTGAAAAGGTACTCAAACATGGTTAAAAGCATCAGTAATCATGTTGACGTTGCCAAACTAGGTATCCTTCAGTGAGTTGGTACCGCATATAAAATGTCAATAAATTTGTCCAAATACAGGAAAATCTTTCAGTGAAGTACAATTTCAATTGTTTCCAAGGAAATACAGGGGTTAGGGGTGGGGGTGGGGTTCTGGCTTATTCATATTGGGAGGTGGAACCAGGGGTAATGCCATCCCCCCCCCCCCCTTCTCAAAAAAAAAATGGCTTTTTTCCAGGATCCAAATTCCTTCAAAGAAAATAAGTTCCCCCTGCATGGGACAGCCTCCACCATTGGTGTCTTGCCCCACATGCCTTTCCAACAATTGGTATCTTGCCCCACAACATGGAATGTTGGTATATGGGCACTGTTGCACTACAAATTAAAGCTTGATCTGTAAAGTTTCATCCAAAATTACTATAATAAAGACAATTCATGTTAACCACGCCAGATTTTAGTGACCCATTTACTTGTTTATAATCATTACAAGTAAATAATCCCAGCTAATTTACACTGCTATTGCTTGATTTTGAACGGATCAGAACTAACATTAGCTATGCCTAACGTTAAGCCTAACAAGTAACTTTAGTAAGCATGAAGTTTGAAAAATGCACTCGCGATTTTAGAAATTTGAAAAAAATTATTTCACCTGGTTTTGATCATCTTTAGGCCTCTTCTGGGTTGGGTCCAGGTACTAAAAGATCTCCATCACTGGCGATAGCCTTTGACTTTTCTAATCCTCAGTTTCACTTCCAAACAAGATTCGAGATACACATTCTTCTGTCGCCTCAACGTAAATGTAAACAAAATCTAAAAATAACTCTAGCGATGTAGCTCTAAAACATTTTGGCAACAATCGAGGGGGTATGTCTTTTATTGCAGCAATCCATGTGAAAGCACATTGTTTACGCTACAGAATGGTGTTTGAACTTTTTCATTACGATATAAGGGTGGATCACACAATTTTTAAGAAAAAGGGTAACAAAATTACCAAAAATCACAACATTTTACATATTTTACAAATGATTAAAAAATAATGACCAGGTATGAGCAAAATGTGATTAGATTTGGACAATATGACTTGTCTAAATAGTATATATTAAAAGAAAATATCTAAATTTATTTTCTAAGCAATTTTTGTAAATTTTTCAAAAATATGCATTTTTCGGGACATTTTAACAAAAGGTAAATTTCTGAATGTTTGGACAAAATTTGCCGAACAAATGTGAGTATAGACCCCTAAAACAAATACAATTTTATGAAAGATCTATCCGAGATCTTTGCAATAGAAATATTTGCACCCCTATAGAATGTTGGTAAGGTCCAGATTTTATTTTTGGGAAAAGGTAGTTTCAAAACGGCGATATTATCGCCGCATGGTAGAGTAAGAGTTAATGGAACATCAACAAACCAAACATAGTTTGTTTGGAATGGCAAAATTGTATTTCTCTCATGTGGTCTTATGATACATTAACTGCATCTGAACCTATCTTCAAATTCCCCTAACAAAACCCTAGGCACTTACTTAGAGCCTACACAATTAATCTAATAATATAAGATTTTAGATGAAGTTTTTCAATCTCTTTGAATTATTAATGTTACAGTAAGATACTGAAAGGACCATGGATATCTAGCACATTGAAGATATGTGAAATACAATGGAATTCTGAGTAGAACAGTCTTTACAATTTGTGCAATGCTTATTTCATTTTCAAGTTATGGCCAAACAAAGTTTTAATATTGCAGAATCATATTTGTGATATAGAGGAACACCTCATGACCTTGATGTCATTCTTTCAATTCTGCTCTTTAAATTCAGCTTCTTGTGAGTTGCAGAATGTCTGTTCTAGATACGTGATGATTCGGGGTATGACCAAGCACTGAAAACATTTGCCTTAAGTCCAACAATATTTTTTAAACAACATTGACAGAGGAATTTTTTTTTTTTTTACAAAAGGTGATTTCGCATTGATGTCAAAAAAAAAAGGTTTTTATGCTGTTAAATAATCAATTTTTCATTAGCATTGAGCGTCTCGCTATCATAGATTATATTATAAACCACTTAAGCCCATGTTGCATCTCGCTGCCCATAGATCATATTATAAACCACTTAAGCCCATGTTGCATCTCGCTGTCCATAGATCATATTATAAACCACTAAAGCCCACGTTGCATTTCGCTGTCCATAGATCATATTATAAACCACTTAAGCCCACGTTGCATCTCGCTGTCCATAGATCATATTATAAACCACTTAAGCCCATGTTGCATCTCGCTGTCCATAGATCATATTATAAACCACTTAAGCCCATGTTGCATCTCGCTGTCCATAGATCATATTATAAACCACTTAAGCCCATGTTGCATCTCGCTGTCCATAGATCATATTATAAACCACTTAAGCCCATGTTGCATGTCGCTGTCCATAGATCATATTATAAACCACTTAAGCCCATGTTGCATCTCGCTGCCCATAGATTATATTATAAACCACTTAAGCCCATGTTGCATCTCGCTGTTCATAGATCATATTATAAACCACTTAAGCCCATGTTGCATCTCGCTGTCCATAGATCATATTATAAACCACTTAAGCCCACGTTGCATCTCGCTGTCCATAGATCATATTTTAAAGCACTTAAGCCCACGTTGCATCTCGCTGTCCAAAGTCCTCTATACATATACCTTGTTGTTTAATAACTAAAATCTGTTCAAAATTTTAAATCCTTTTGATCGTCAATTGAAGTGTTCTGATTGAACCTTGTAGAGGGTGCTATGATAGGGTGTTTAAGCTTGTTTTTATTTAAATATATATGTAAAAATGCATACAAAGTGATTTTGAATTCATTATAGAGTTTTTAACAGAGTTATGATGGATAATTTGTTTGGAATGGCAAAATTGTATTTCTCTCTTGTGGTCTTATGATACATTAACTGCATCTGAACCTATCTTCAAACGCTTTTCAAATTTCCCTGAAAAACCTTTAGGTATGTGTAAGAGCCCTCTATACAATCAATTTGATCTTAGAACATTTCAGATAAAGTTTGTTAATCTCTCTGATGTATCAATGCTGCACTAAAACCGTAACATAAACTTTGTCTAACATTTGTTCAAAATTGTAGATGATTTTGACTTGTTAAAGAACAACGTGACTAGACCTGGATAGAGGGCGCTATAATAGGGTGTTTGATATTATTATTTCTTAAAATAAGGGCGTCTTACAGCATTCTGATAGCTAATTTTTAAGGATTTGCAAAAACCTGATTTCTCTCATATGGTCTAATGACCATAAAGCTAGCATTTCTGATATTCATTAAAAAAACATGTTTTTGACCAAAAAGCTGTATGATTGGCATTGCTATCATGGATTTTCTAAAAGTAGACAAAATTAGCTTTCCAATGATATATGACACAATTTGCCCCTAAACTGAAACAATTTTCATGAAAAAACAGGACCTGGCCCATAAAGTAATACACCTTCTCCTCTTTCTGAATATTCCAGAAACCAATGCATATCGACAATTGCTTCAGAGTGCTCAGTCCTGCGCTGAGGATGATGAGGAGTCTGAGCTGGACATCAGCCACAAGGGAACCAGTCATGGACATGATGAAAGCAGTGATGATGAGATAGAAAGAGCTGCAAGAATTACCCCAGACTCTGCCAGATCATCAGGTGCAAGGTTAGCATCATTTGTTTGTGTCTCTATTCTTATTAACCTAGGCAGGATTATAGAAGAAGAGGGGGGGGGGAATTCCCCCATTTTGTATCCAAATTTATATAGAGAATAGGTAGCTCAGTTGGCAGAGCGCACGACTGAGATGCTGGAGGTCCCGTGCTCAAGACTCGGTCTGGTCTAACTCAATTTTTCCACAGCTATGCAGACAGATACGTCGACGTCAAAGTGGAAGCATTTCGTCTGCAGCTCCTACTCCTCATTTTTCAGCTGTTGAGAGAAGTGGCAATGGCTGAATGGTGCACACCATCTTCTGGAGGGGATGTTGAGCTGTCGGTCCTGACGGCAGGACAGTCACCTTCTGGTTCTCTGAATACTATTCGAGAAGAGAAGTGTGAAAACATTCACTTTCTCTTCTGGCCCAGTCAGGTCAAAGTTCATGTTCGCTGATTCGTTGGCAGCCGGAGAACTTGACTGGAGGTGCTGTGGTCTATAGGATTGGCGCGTTGTAAAAGCCTATTGTATGTATGTATATCTTTTTGCAGAGTGTTTTTTGGTATCTTAGCATTATCGTTTGGCTTGCCCTTTCCACTCCCCCTCCACCCCCTCCCCATCCTTCACCACTTTTGTTAAGCAAACTTGATTTTGTGACCTAATTCCCCTGAGCTCTACCCATGGCATGTAAATTCAATGCATGCTTCTCACTTATGCCTTTTAATATATTCAGGAAGTGTTTTTATGAGAGCAAACCCTAAAGGAGACCAAAGTCTGGCTTTTTCTTCATTTATTATAATAGAGATAATAATTATAAGTCATCTGAATAAATTTCACATCATACCAAAATAAAATTAGCATATATTTTTTAATTTATCAAAACATTAATTCTGTAAATAGAAATTTACATTGGAGTGGCCATTTTGTTCATACGCCCTCTAAAAATGATGTCATACACCCAGTACAGATCAGAATATTAATGTATTTCTTTTTCAAATTTAAGGTTTGGTTTGTTGATGTTTAATGGCACTGCGACAGTCAGATTCAGATGTGCCAAGACGGTGTTAAAATCTAAGGTGCTTGAGTTAGAACAGAGAGGAAAGAGAGATGGCATAGAGGGAGGGAGGGAGAGAAGGTGGATAAGGGAAAGAAGTAACGTAATAAAAGGAAGGTCAGGCAGAGAAGGGAAGGAAAGGTGATGAAGTTGGAGGTTTGATTGTTCTTGAAAAATTCAGAAATTAAGATGGAGGGGGCGAGGTGTGATCTGGAGTTCAGGTATATGGGACAGGTTAAGAGGATATGCTTGATGGAAAGATTGGTATTGCATGTAGGGCAGAGTGGAGCCGGGGAGCCAGAAAGTAGGTGAGAGTGGGTGAGAAAGGTGTGGCTGAGGCAGATGCGGGTGATAACAACGTCCTCCCTGTGGTTGCGACTGTGGAGGGGGACATTGGTCCCGACTTTGGGTTTGATGGTGTAAAATTTGTTACTGATCTCGGGATTCTAGAAGTCTTGCCAAGTCTTACTAAGGTAGCTGGAAGTGGAGAAACGCAGATCTGACTGCAGGATAGGAAAGGGAGAGATGTGATTCGACAGAGCGTTGTTGGCGGCTCTGTCGGCTTTCTCATTGCCGGGAATGTCGACGTGGCTGGGGATCCAGAAGAAGATCATTTTTTTTCCTAAGGAGGAAAGAGTGTAAAGTTTATTGAGGATGAGTAGATTGGACCAGAGCATGATGAGGATGTTATTGAGAACAAATTTAGAGCCGGAGAAGATGACGAAACGGGGGCGGAAGGAGAGTTCAACAAAGTTTAAGGCCAGGAGGATGGCCTTTGCCCCAGCAGAGTAGACTGAGGCTTCATCGGGCAACCTTGAGGAGACGGTGAGGCCGGCACAGGCGGCGGCGGCTGCAGAGGAGCCTTCCCGTGTGGAGCGGTTGGTGAAGAGGAAAGAGAAGTTGTGGAAATGTCTACTGAGTTGGCAGTATTTGGAGCATAAGAAGGCTGGGTTGTGGAGAGCTTTCGTGTAAGAGGAAAGACCAAGGAAAACCTAGGGGGATTGATAACCCAGGTGGGCATGGGAAGGATAGTGTGTCTGGCAATCAAGAAACTCTTAATGTTGGCTTTGGTGAAGTGAGAGTGCATCTGGATCCCGAAATCTAGGGGGATGCATTTGTTGAGGTTGAAGAGGTTGGTGAAGGAGGGACAGTGAATGGAATGAAAGCAAGGGTTCTACGGATCAGTGAGAATACGAAGAGCGGAGGAGAGGCCAGTCCTGGGGCACCTAAGGTCAAAGGGGATTTCATTGGCCTCTACGTGGAGACTGGTGATGAGGGTGGTATGGGTGGGTGGCACCAAGACAGAGCCTTAGGGTAGTATTTTCAGTAACCTTTAGGTGCCTCAAGTAAAGTTTGCGGGCGAAGGCATAGATGAAACTGTCGAAGTCCAGTTTGGACTGGAGGAGAGAGCGATATAAGGTGAGCAGGGTGAGATGATTGGCTCCCCAGTCAGTGCTAGAGAGGACGCTGAGGAGATTGGGGATTTTTTAACAGTTGGTTTTGAGGGTGTTGATGTGGGGGAGATAGGAGAGCTCAGAATTGAGAGTGATTTTAAGGAAGCGAGAACTGTCTTTACTGGGAGTAATGGTATTTTTGAGATGAAGGCTGGGTCAAAGAAAGGAGTTGCTGTTGTTGAAGTGGATAAGAACAGTTTTGTTTTTTGAGAATTTAAAGCCTTTGGAGTCGCTCCAGTGAGCTATGTTGTCCAGGCAGTGTTGAAGGTTATTTTGGAGAGTTTGGAAGCATGGGGAAGACGAGAAGATAGCAAAATCGTCGAAATACAGGGAGCGATTGATGTTGGAGAGGGGGAGGGCCTTGGTGATGCTGTTGATTTTGAGGATGAAGAGAGTGGGAGAGAGGATACTGCCTTGGGGGACACCCAGGTGTTGGGTGGACCTTTAGGAGTAGGTTTTACCGATGCGTACTCTGAAATGACGGGTATGGAGAAAGTTCTGAATGAAAGTGGGGAGAAGGTTGGAAGAGTGTAGGTCCTTGAGGATACCGTACTGCCAGGTGATGTCGAAGGCCTTTTCGAGGTTGAAGAAGATGGAGATGGCATGGTGATTTCTGACGAAGGCTTCACGTACATAGGTTTCAAGTTTGAGGACATGGTCCAGGCAGTTCCAGTTTCTCCTGAAATCATTTGGAGAGGGGAATAGGATGGATTTCTTCTCAAGGTTCCAGCAGAGCCTGTAGTTGACCATACCTTCCATAATCTTGCAGAGACAGGAAGTGAGAGCGATGGGTCGGTAGTTGGTGGGAATGGACCTGTCTTTGTAAGGCTTGTGGATGGGAGTGATGATGGCCTCTTCCAAATAATGGGGAAAGATTTGGAGGACCATAGGTGATTATAAATCTTAAGGAGGATATTAAGGGAAGTCCTGGGGAGGTTTTTGAGGAGATCATAGTGGATGCCGTCCAGGCCTTGGGAGGAGGACCCAGAGTTTTTAAGGGCAGAGGAGAGCTCGGGGTAGATGAACGGAAGGTTGTAGTTTTTCTGATTGTTTGACTAGAAGTTGAGAAGCTTCTTTTCAGCCTCAATTTTCCAGTCACGAAAGGAGTGGGAAAGACTCTCATTTGAGGAGGTTTTGCGAAAGTGAATGCTAGGCAGTCGGAGATGTCTTTGAGGTCTGTGATTTTGGTGTTGCTATGGTTAAGATGAGGGATATTGTTGGAGGAGCTTTTCCCTTTGAAGTTATGGATCATGTTTCAGACCTTGTAGGGGCGGTCTGGAGATCCAAGGATGAAACATAGGTTTCCCAGGAGATCTTTTGGCAGACTTTGATGGTCTTCCTGGCTTTGGCTCTGAGAATGTGAAAGTTATCCAGGTTTTGAGGAGAGGAGTGGGTTTTGAAGAGACGGAGGGCTTTGTTCTTGAGCGAGATTGCTTTTCTCGCAGTTAGTAGTAAACCAGGGCTTGAAGTTTTGTGGGGTGAATACGAAAGTGGCGATAGAGAAGTTGGCGACTTCCAGGATCTTGGAAGTGAAGAGAGAGAGATGGGATTGGTGATGGAGATATTACAAAGAGTGGAATCGAGACCCCAGTCTGCATGCTGGAATCTTCAGTTTTTAGGGAAAGGGTGTGTTGAGGGGGAAGTGGAGATGAGGATGGGAAAATGGTCACTCCCACAGAGCGAAGGGTGAACTCCCTTATCTGGGAAATCGACAAAGAGGGAGGGGTCGCAGATAAAGAGGTCGAGGCTGGTAAAAGTGCAGTACCTGGGTGTAAATAGGTAGAGGAGCCATTGTTGAGGAGGCAAAGGTTGTGGTGAATCAGGAGGTTTTCAATGTGTTTTCCTCTGGCAGTCGAGGAGGAGGAGTCCCATAGGGGGTTATGAGCGTTGAAGTCACTTGTAAGGATGAAGGGTTTAGGGAGTTGGGAGATGAGGTCATCAAGGTCAGAGGGGAGTTGGGGGTAGGTAAAGGTTACAGAAAGTGATGGTTTTATGTAGGTCACGAGACGGCATGTGGCTTGGAGGTTGGATTAGATGGGGATGGAGCTGGAAGGGATTTCATTTCTGACCTAAATGAAAGGGTCGCCAGAGGCGCTTCTGGCGTTCTGGGAGATGAAATGGCTTCCTGTGTACCCTAGAATGGGGGCTGAGTCAAGAGAGGATAGAAAGGTTTCTTGAAGGCAGATAATGCTGGGGTTGAATGTTGAGATCACAAGTTCAAGTTCTTCAAAGTTGGCGGAGAGACTACGACAATTCAATTGTATGTCTGCCATTTAAGAGTAGTTTGGATGTAGAGAACAAGAGTGTGTCAAACCTTGTCTGTGTTGCTGCATAAACACAAGTGGCAGACAAAAGACTTCACATGTGGCAAACAAAAGTGACACACATGACAAAGCATGAAATTGGAACTAATCCTCTGCGTGTCTAACAGGTAATCCCACATGTGTTCATGTGTGGCTGACATGCATGTAAATGTGTGAAAATAAGTGTTTTAACAAGACAGGAAAAAGTGTGGTAAAACGTGTTCCAACCTGTGTCAAGAAATGTGGCAAAACGTGGCAAACTTTCAATTTGGACCAGCTGAATTGGCTGTTGCATGAAGAAATATTCTATGGTGTAAACACTGTCTGGTACTTATGACACAGGTTTTCTCTTGTTTCCTGTATGACACACATTGTCCTGTTGGACACAGGGAAACCTGTGAAGTGTAGTTCCATGTTTTATGTGTAAAAGAGTGGCAGACACTGTTTTTTGTGGAATGAGTGAGAAAGAGTGTCAAACTAGTGCAAATACCAAGGATTACCCTGGGTTTGCATGCGTGTTCATGCATGAAATTGGAACAGCTGACACAGGTTTTTTTGTAAGGGGGGGCTCAATTTTGGTGGGGGCTGTCCGACCTCCATATATTGGAAAGGCTTGTGATCTATGAAAGAGAGGGTTATAGAGGAAAAAAGTTTGATTGGGTGGTCCCCCTTTTCGTTGTGAGATGACTAGGGAAGATTTGGTTTTTGTTGGTTGGTAGTGGGGGTTCTGGTAGTGTTGGGCTGGGTTTTTTGTCCTGAATGGTGAGTGGTAGACGGTAAGGTTGAGGCGGTTTGTGGCAGTGGATGGGGGTGTGGGGTTGCCTTTTGACATTTGTTGAGTTGAGGTGATCTGATGGGGGTGAGATCCTTGTTGGTGAAGTGGTTTTCCCGGGTGAGGGAGAGAAGCAGCATGTCGGTGTGAGGGGCCTGAGGTGTTGGTGGATGAGGAAGTGGTAGAGGGGGCGGAGGAGGAAGTAAGAGTGGTCGTTCTTCGGATGGAAAGCTGATCGGTCTAAACTGTCAGTCTGGACGCCCCTGGAGATGGTATGAGTGCGGAGGGGTGATGTTGGTAAGAGGTGGGGGTGTTGGAGTGGGTGATGACTTGGGAAAAGTGTGGCTGTTGGGGTTGAGCTGGTTTGGGTATTTGAAGTCTAGGATTTTTCTGGCTTCAGGGTATGAGATGTTTTGAAGGGTTTTAATCTTTATTTTTGCAGTGGGTGTGATTGTGGAAGGGGAAGCCACAAGCGGCACAGTGGGGTTGGGAGCGACATTTGTTTGTTTTTTCCGTGGGGTGATATGCAAGGGGAGGAAGGGCCGTGGGTAACCTATGTAGATGGAGGGGGGGTGGAGGGGGGTGGTGGAGTTGATTGTGAGGAAGTAGGTGCTGGTTTGGATGGATGATGGTAGTGTTGCAGGAGAGAGAAAGTTGACAGACGTCAGTGATGCCCTGTGACTTAAGTTCAGTCTTGATTTCGAGGGGTGTTCCTTGGAGATTGGGGCACTTGATGACCCCCCTGGAGGAGTTGGGGTAGCAGTGTGAGGTGGGGCTGATATTGATTCCAGTGTTTGCAAGGGTGGTGGAGGCAAGGAGGAGTTTAGATTGGGTGGAGGTTGAGCATTTGACAAGGTCTCTGAACTTTAGGCATTTTATATGGTTGGGGTTGCCAATGACTTGGTGAGGTAAAAAGGGGAGAGGTTTTTGAGACCTGGGTCACTGGGTGGGGGGAAGAGACTATGATGAACTTTGGCCATGAGTGGTGGAGAGTTGCGAGAGGAGAGGTAGGGATGGGAAAAAAAGAGGCTGGGGGAAGAGGAAGGTCGTTTGAAGCATTTCTGAGCGGGTACTGAAGTTTGAGGGGAGAGTCTGATGTCTGTCGCCATGATGATGGAAACAAAAAGGAAACTGGGTCAAAAATAAGTTACAGAAGACAAAAAAAATAGGAAAGGGTTGAAAAAGGGGAAAGGAGGTAGCAGGTACCCAGGGAGGGGTGAAAAAGAAGGGTACAAAGTGGAGAAACAGGGCAAGATGGGAAGCGGATGGAGGTGAGGAGCTGCCCGCGTGAGGCAGCAGGCTCCGGTGCGATGTGTGTGTTAGGCTAAGCTAATGATTGGTGTAGGCGGGAGAATTAAGAAAATCAGAAAGGTCTTACCAAAATTCCAATGGGAAAATCAGGAAATCCAAGTCACAAACAGATATGAAGAGATCCTCAGAAAATCTTAAGTGAACGGAAATTTAGAAATAAAGGTGAATGGAAAAAGTTAATTTAAGCGAAATAATGTGCACTGCTTGTCATGTTGACGTTCAGTTGTAGCAAATTTAAGAAATAATTTTTTCTTTGCATGTGTCTATTAATTTTTATTTGTATATGATATAAATGATTCAAACCCTTATAATTTCATGTCAAAGCATTTTGGAAAGAAAATTTCAAAGAGAAATCTAAAGAAATGCATTATGCATTCAAGCACATAGAACAAATTGTCATCATTAGCATGATTTCAACACAAAATAGCAGTGTCCATGTTACAATATATCATATATCAAGCAAGAATATTTTACTAGATGTCTCCTTTAAGTTAGAAAGCAGCAAGAAAAAGTTGGTCTTCAATGAAGGAAAGTATCATACTTATAAATTTCCTTCTCATATTTTTCCTTCAATAAATCCAGACAAAAGCGGAATGTTCTGTCATCTTTGAGTGGATCCGGCGCTCTTAGTCAGCACGATGAAGAGGACAGGAAAGAGACAAAAGAGGATCAAATTCAAAGTCGGAAATCTGTTACACCAGCAAGTGAAAATCCAAAGTCTGAGAGGAGTGACCTCAGTTCCCCATCACCGGTTCCAATGGAGGCGGGTTATGTCCCATCTGCCATGGATCACAGGTAAGCAGCATATTTCTTTATACAGATGTGAGTTTGTAATTTATTTATCAAAAAACTTACATAAATAAAATGTACTTTTTTGTTGAGATTGATGTTTTGTCTGCAAATAATAGAATTGATTTTAAAATGAGTGACAACTGTGATATGTTTTTGTTTATTCTACCTTAGTTTGAAGTCCAGTGGACGAAAAAAGTGACACGTTACAAAGATCAGCTGCATTCTGGGAGACTCCGATGATGATGAGGAATCAGAGATAAGTGTTCCCATGGGAACAGGCAAGTCAGTACAAGAGGAGAAGGATGACTTTGACTTTTACGATTGACTTTTAGAATAAAGTTTGTAATTGTACTTTAGAAGGTAAACATTTGAAGTGCTTTTGTAAAGGTCTGTGGATGCGACATTAGCTTCAAACCATGGAAGTGGCAATCCGTTTCATACTTGTGCAAAGACGGCCACAGATGTTGGATTGCACTAAATGGTTGTGCACTTTTATCTTTTTGCAATGAACAGCAATTTTCTTTAGTATTTTGATGAAACCTTTTTTACTATTTTCTTGCTTTATAA
The DNA here is from genome assembly GCA_020152595.1 of Chiridota heheva. Taxonomy (NCBI): domain Eukaryota; kingdom Metazoa; phylum Echinodermata; class Holothuroidea; order Apodida; family Chiridotidae; genus Chiridota; species Chiridota heheva. Next base: position 1,308,260 of record JAIGNY010000491.1, read on the forward strand.
TAAATTACCTTCCAATTGAGCTGAAAGTAATTGCTACCTCACCATGATAAAGTGAGACCATATGAAAAAAATACACTGCAACTAGTCTTAATACACCAATGTGTTGCATTCATAGGCGAGATTCTGGGGATGAGGGAATGTCTCCCGAGGGGGATGGTCATACAATTATCCTATCCCCCCACTTGTTGTCAGAGCAATACTCCCAAAGCAGCAGCATTGAATTGCACATAGCAAATGTCTCTGTTACTTTCTTCAATCTGTCAGCAAAAATATGTTATAATGAGGGGATGGTCTTCAACACCACATGGTCTGAACACCCATGTTTTTAGTATCTCTGTAAAGGGGTACTTTTTTAACTTTGCAAAGGTGGGGAAGGGTACATCAGTCGATTTCAAAGATACTTTTAATAAAAGTATTTTCACAAATTATAAGTGGGGAAATGGAAGACATGTGAGATGAATTTTTCATCAGAAAAAAGCTTCATGTACAGATGTAGGGCTATTTGGCTCAAAGATTGTCTGTATAAGCAGATAGGAAAAAATAGAAGTAGATTTATATATGCATGCAATGTGCTTACAATTTCAGTCTCTTTTACTGCCATATTTGTGTTACTTTTTTCATTGAAATGATAAGATATATAATTTAAAAAATTAATTCTTTGAAAAATGGCACTTTTTCTGTCAGAAAAGGGTACAATTTCCTCTAAAAAGGGTACTTATGAGAAAAGGGGAAAGGGGACTAGTTCCGCCCACACTGGAAACACCCTCGAATAAATAATGTTGGTCCAAAAAGCTGCTACGAAATTTGGACAACAAAGTGAAAAGAAAATTTGTTTTACTGTATAGATTAACTTTGTCCCCTTTTTTTCCGAATACTAATTTTATCCCAGAGTTTAATTTTCTTACCAAATTTTAAAAACCCCACAATAGGTTAATAAGGTCGGAAAACAAAATGATACTACTGTAGGTAGCGAAAATAGCATGCTGTAATAAGAATCAGAAATGAAAAGGCTGAGAATTTTCATCATGTAAGGGGCCAATTAAAGATTTCAAATATCATCTTTTGCAGCTCAGAGTGCACCAATAAAATCTTCTCTCTACAACCATCATCGGGCCCCTCCCTCCCTCCTCACACATTTTAAAATGGATCTACGCCAGTGGAGGTATTAATAGCAAATTCAATGAGAAATAAATGCAAATGATTGCAAGATTATTTTTTTTCTATTGGATAGGCCTGCCAATGTAAGCACATCTTTGAGTCAAATTGTCACTTTGATATTATTTGTTGAACTCAAATGAGAGCAACTTGATATGGTATATTCAGTTTTCATGCAATGAAAAAATCGGTGAACGTTTTTCATGTTGGTATTTCAATGTCCATTCATGTTGGTAGTTTAATGTCCATTCATGTTGTATTCAGGCAGTTGTAAACAAAAATGTTATTCAGCAGGGAGGAGAATGCAAAGGAGGTGCAGGACACTTTACTTATTCAATTTTTATAGGGAGGTGGAGGGGGTGTCTTCTAGACACATAGAGGCTATTCTCCTTGATTTCTTTGCAGACATCTGCACTTTTAATTTGGCAGAAAGCTTTGGCAGTTTTGTTAGGCTTGGAAAAATACAACAACAAAAAAAGGTCACTCGCCAGCCTCTTATACAGCTTGGCGAATAAATTCGATGAAACCAGTATTTCCACTCGCCAAGTATTTTCAACTACTCACCAACACATTCAACTGAAATTTGATATTTTTTGCACAACTAGCATACCTCTGTATTGCCCTTTTTCTGGGCCTGACTTCATGACCGTGTGTATGCAAAACAACATAGCAAGACTACACATGCGCACAATAAAGTAGGTGAATTAAAAAACAAGTTACATCAACATGCACAAACTTGCTTTGATTTTTAAATATTAAAACCTAAGGCCTACTGACAGAAACAAGTAGGCTCCTACGGCAGAAAGTTTACACTTAATGCCTGTCGCGGCTCCGGCCTGTATATATATACATACTGTATGTAGTACAATACTGTGTGCATATTGTGTGTAGTACATACTGGTCTGATATCAGCGCAGTGGCAGCTCAGTGAATTTGTTTCTGGAATAGTTTGGAAAGTACAATATTCTATGCATAAGGAGAGCTCCGAAGCTCCGCCCGCTTAGAGAAATAAGATAGCAAGTCTAAAACTTTCCATTTACGTCAAGCAAAGACATTACTCAGAAGGATATAGCGTTTTCACCCATATTGACACTGACGCATTTCTTGCAAGCTACACGAGCCCATTAGATTTATCTGTGTAGCTGGGTCACGCGGTAAAACAACGAGATATTGCACAATTTCCGCGAGGTATGTCCGTTGCCTTTATACCATGCCATTCACTGGATGTAAACAAGTGTATATACACAGTATGTGGTGCTTTGGGCAGTTAAAGTTGATGGCTACTGGCCAAATACTGATTCATGTTTTGGATTTTAATGAAAATATCACTTATTTGGGAGTGTGTGGAGGCATTTTTTAGTAGAGAAAAGATAGTATTGTAAGTTTGTTATGCGAAATAAAGCTATTTATCAAAGCAAGATTTTCACTCGCCATGGCTTTATTAAGTGTGGTGAGTAAAACAGTATAATATATTTTCACTCGCCTGTGGCAAGTAGGCCAGTGATTTTTCCAAGCCCGAGTTTTGTGGAAAGTCTTTGTCAAAGTATGAATATTTTTTGATGTGACATAAACTGTAATGTACCAAGAGAATATACAAGGAACCTGATTGTTCTCTAATTCATGTCGTTTTTTGGCATGTGACGGAACAAACCTGTCTCACAAAAGTGAGGCAATCGAAATGTTTTAATCAACATTGCGTGAAATTCATATATTGCTCTCTTTGTTTTTAATTTATCTCGTTAATCAGACATTGCCTCGTAAGTTTCCAGTGACCTCACCGCAAACCGGACAAAAATTATACAATTACAATTAAGTAGCTTTGATTTGTATTTTTAAGGTATAACTTGAAACTTTAAACATTCCCAGTCCATGTGAAACTAACTTTAGCCAGAGAGTGAGAGGAGAAGTGATTAAACAGATCAGTTTTCTTTAAATCATAAGCATTAACTAAACACCACCTTGAAAAGGCTGAAGTACAATGACTTGTTGCATTTACTGGTGCTACCTTGGTCCTGTGCCTGCATTAGTAGGCCTATAGTATTGTACTTGCACTACTGTGTTCTGTAAATCAATCACCTTCACCATGTCAGTATTTCTTTTCTATGCTACAGCCTGTTGTCGTCAAAATAAAAAATGCAGCAAATAAGTTGTTTCTCTTTGTTTTTATTTTCCCATATTGTTTTTAGAGGTAATTATTCCACTTTACAAGGCCATCCTTATAGTATTATTGTTTGCCCAAAACATTGGGTTGGAAGGAAAACTTTCAATAAAAACATAAAGATATTTATACTTTTTACACACTAAAGCAGCTTTAAGACAAATTGGAGAATGTGTTGGTTCTTTAGTGCTCTTATGTAACGCATTTTGAAATTTTAATTTTCTCCCTTTTAATAACACATATGAATAAGGAGCCAGTACCAGATATGTACTTTAAACTTCATTCAAAGGATGCATGACTTGTCTCTCTTAATTCCTCTCTCATGACTTATACGATATCTCAACCCATACTGTAGTCAGGGCTCTAAATTAACATAAGCCCGCTAGCCTATTGATTTTACGTTCAGCAAGCACAATTTTAATCATTCAAACCCATCTGGCTAGTCCTATAATCAGTCTCGCATGTTTAGGTGAGACGTGAAGAAATGGACTTGTGGAAAGTACAGTCAGCTAGTGAAGTGTGAAATCTTAATGGGCTAGTGATAAACCAATTCTAATATCAAGCCCTGTAGCATCCACACAGCCAACCCTTAAATGTAACAGTAAACCATTCATTTTGACATGCCAAAGGCATTATGAAGCAAATCCATTAAGAGGTATATGAATTCAGTGGGAAATGACATCCCCATAATGCAGCCGTTTACAATTGTTCTCACATCGTATCTATATCAAAGATTTACGTCAAGGTGCCCACAGCTTTGTGGATCCAACCGTGGAGTGGAAGCTGAAACTTGAACTGCTCTGTCACGGAAGTCTACCATCCTCCATGTAGCTTGTAACTATTATACCCCGTTTCTCAGAATATATTAAAAAATATTCCATATACAGAAAATGATCCCTTCACATCACACAAGTTGTCATTTTCATCAAGTCCTTTGGAAGGCCAGGATACTTGCTTTAGTTATTCAGCAGTTACTGCTTTGCCAGGATCACAGGATACTTGCTTTAGTTATTCAGCAGTCACTGCTTTGCCAGGATCACACCTCATCAAAGATGACTCTGAGCTACAGAAAGCCTCTTTCTTTTTCATCAGAGCATCCTGTAATTTCTTGATTTGGTCATCAATCTCTTGCAGATCTGTGTCATCTTGGAGGCCCCTGTCTATTCTTTGTCTCTTAAATGGAGATGACTGAAATACAAAAGAAAGGTATTTAATCTTCAACATATATTTTAATTAAGTACCATAAGAAATATTTTCAACCCTAACTTTCAATAGTACTGGTATCAAACCATGGAATAAAAATCATTGTTTTTTTGCATTATATACTCCAATGAGAGAACATGACAGAAACATTGCCCCTGACTCTATTGACTCTTAATGTAAGTTGATTAAACTTCTTTCTTTAGGTCGTAAGCGAATTTATTGCCATTTGGATCTTCAGATATGAATAAGCAGACATCTTCATCCAAGGATATACAACAAGAGGCAGTTAATTCACTTGTCAAAATGCTGAATTTCTGGTATAAATTCATCCTCCAGATTGAAGTAACTACTGTTGAAGTAACTACTGTTGAAGTAACTACTGCTGAAGTAACTACTACTGAAGTAACTACTGATAAAGTAACTACTGCTGAAGTAACAACTGCTGAAGTAACTACTGCTGAAGTAACTACTGCTGAAGTAACTACTGCTGAAGTAACTACTGCTGAAGTAACTACTGCTGAAGCAACTACTGCTGAAGCAACTACTGCTGAAGCAACTACTGCTGAAGCAACTACTGCTGAAGTAACTACTGCTGAAGTAACTACTGCTGAAGTAACTACTGCTAAAGTAACTACTGCTGAAGTAACTACTGCTGAAGTAACTACTGCTGAAGTAACTACTGCTGAAGTAACTACTGCTGAAGTAACTACTGATGAAGTAACTACTGATGAAGTAACTACTGCTGAAGTAACAACTGCTGAAGTAACAACTGCTGAAGTAACAACTGCTGAAGTAACAACTGCTGAAGTAACAACTGCTGAAGTAACTGCTACAGTAACTACTGTTGAAGTAACTACTGTTGAAGTAACTACTGCTGAAGTAACCACTGCTGAAGTAACAACTGCTGAAGTAACTACTGCTGAAGTAACTACTGCTGAAGTAACTACTGCTGAAGTAACTACTGCTGAAGTAACTACTGCTGAAGTAACTACTGCTGAAGTAACTACTGCTGAAGTAACTACTGCTGAAGTAACTACTGCTCTAGTCACCACTGCTGAAGTCACCACTGCTGAAGTCACCACTGCTGAAGTAACGACTGCTGAAGTAACTACTGCTGAAGTAACTACTGCTGAAGTCACTACTGCTGAAGTAACTACTGCTGAAGTAACTACTGCTGAAGTAACTACTGCTGAAGTAACTACTGCTGAAGTAACTACTGCTGAAGTCACTACTGCTGAAGCAACTACTGCTGAAGCAACTACTGCTGAAGCAACTACTGCTGAAGTCACAACTGCTGAAGTAACTACTGCTGAAGTAACTACTGCTGAAGTAACTACTGCTGAAGTAACTACTGCTAAAGTAACTACTGCTGAAGTAACTACTGCTGAAGTAACTACTGCTAAAGTAACTACTGCTGAGGTAACTACTACTGAAGTAACTACTGCTGAAGTAACTACTGCTGAAGTAACTACTGCTGAAGTAACTACTGCTAAAGTAACTACTGCTAAAGTAACTACTGCTGATGTCACTACTGCTGAAGTAACTACTGCTGAAGTGGCTACTGCTGAAGTCGCTACTGCTGAAGTCACTACTGCTGAAGTCACTACTGCTGAACTAACTACTGCTGAAGTAACTACTGCTGAAATAACTACTGCTGAAGTAACTACTGCTGAAGTAACAACTGCTGAAGTAACAACTGCTGAAGTAACAACTGCTGAAGTAACTACTACAAAAGTAACTACTATTGTTCTTACACATAACAAGTGCAGCACATGCAGTCTCAAAAACACTGAATCCAAATACCACAAAATGTTTATTTGTTTATTTTAGGCAATCTACAGGCATTCAAATTTCAAAACCTACTCATTTTATACATTTTATATTACTTGTAATGTAAGAGAAGCAATACTAGTATCTTCCCAAAAAATATTGTTGATGACTTAACTAGAAAATGGTACTATCATAGCTATTGATTGATCATTTAAGTCTAGCTTTGTTTAAACCTGACAACTCTAAAGCTCAACCTGAAAAACTGCAGAAGATCTATGCAAAATTCTACACACTGTATAGCTTGGAATGGTATGAGTGAAAATAGGTACCAAACTATATTTAAGATCTCTTACAGAAGACAATGTACAAGGATGCACTTACTGCAATTGTAAGATACTCTGGAGACACACTCTCTAAATGTAAGATCCTTTCCTCGAGTACTTTTATTCTTTGAAAGATTGCAGAGGTATCCCCATGCTTCTGACCTGCTAGGAAGAAGCAGATAACAGGTTAAATTCCATAACACTCATGTAATGTCAAAGTTGACGAAAAAATGTTTTCAAAGGATTAGTAGTAGAGTACATTAATCTGTTAATTAAAGAGGATAATAAAAGAAAACATTCAAAAACCAACATTTCAACATGGTAGAGGAATTAAAGAAGCAAGTTGGTAAATGAAACGAGTAATTGCATTTCAAAGATTTCTCATTTTGCTCAAGCAGTGAAAAAAATAAAAGGAAAATCCAGGGTTATTTGTTTAGGGTGTAATAGAGGTGGGTGGGGTGTAATAGAGGTGGGTGGGGTGTAATGGAGGTGGGTGGGGTGTAATGGAGGTGAGTGGGGTGTAATGGAGGTGAGTGGGGTGTAATGGAGGTGGGTGGGGTGTAATGGAGGTGGGTGGGGTGTAATGGAGGTGGGTGGGGTGTAAAATGGAGGTGAGTGGGGTGTAAAATGGAGGTGAGTGGGGTGTAAAATGGAGGTGGGTGGGGTGTAAAATGGAGGTGGGTGGGGTGTAAAATGGAGGTGGGTGGGGTGTAAAATGGAGGTGGGTGGGGTGTAAAATGGAGGTGGGTGGGGTGTAAAATGGAGGTGGGTGGGGTGTAAAATGGAGGTGGGTGGGGTGTAAAATGGAGGTGGGTGGGGTGTAAAATGGAGGTGGTGGGGTGTAAAATGGAGGTGAGTGGGGTGTAATGGAGGTGGGTGGGGTGTAAAATGGAGGTGAGTGGGGTGTAAAATGGAGGTGAGTGGGGTGTAAAATGGAGGTGGGTGGGGTGTAAAATGGAGGTGGGTGGGGTGTAAAATGGAGGTGGGTGGGGTGTAAAATGGAGGTGGGTGGGGTGTAAAATGGAGGTGGGTGGGGTGTAAAATGGAGGTGGGTGGGGTGTAAAATGGAGGTGGGTGGGGTGTAAAATGGAGGTGGGTGGGGTGTAAAATGGAGGTGGGTGGGGTGTAAAATGGAGGTGGGTGGGGTGTAAAATGGAGGTGGGTGGGGTGTAAAATGGAGGTGGGTGGGGTGTAATGGAGGTGGGTGGGGTGTAAAATGGAGGTGGGTGGGTGTAATGGAGGTGGGTGGGTGTAATGGAGGTGGGTGAGGTGTAATGGAGGTGGGTGGGATGTAATGGAGGTGGGTGGGGTGTAATGGAGGTGGGTAGGGTATAATGGAGGTGGGTGGGGTGTAATGGAGGTGGGTGGGGTGTAATGGAGGTGGGTGGGGTGAAATGGAGGTGGGTGGGGTGAAATGGAGGTGAGTGGGGTGTAATAGAGGTGGGTGGGGTGTAATGGAGGTGAGTGGGGTGTAATGGAGGTGAGTGGGGTGTAATGGAGGTGGGTGGGGTGTAATGGAGGTGGGTGGGGTGTAAAATGGAGGTGAGTGGGGTGTAAAATGGAGGTGAGTGGGGTGTAAAATGGAGGTGGGTGGGGTGTAAAATGGAGGTGGGTGGGGTGTAAAATGGAGGTGGGTGGGGTGTAAAATGGAGGTGGGTGGGGTGTAAAATGGAGGTGGGTGGGGTGTAAAATGGAGGTGGGTGGGGTGTAAAATGGAGGTGGGTGGGGTGTAAAATGGAGGTGGGTGGGGTGTAAAATGGAGGTGGGTGGGGTGTAAAATGGAGGTGGGTGGGGTGTAAAATGGAGGTGGGTGGGGTGTAATGGAGGTGGGTGGGGTGTAAAATGGAGGTGGGTGGGTGTAATGGAGGTGGGTGGGTGTAATGGAGGTGGGTGAGGTGTAATGGAGGTGGGTGGGATGTAATGGAGGTGGGTGGGGTGTAATGGAGGTGGGTAGGGTATAATGGAGGTGGGTGGGGTGTAATGGAGGTGGGTGGGGTGTAATGGAGGTGGGTGGGGTGAAATGGAGGTGGGTGGGGTGAAATGGAGGTGGGTGGGGTGAAATGGAGGTGGGTGGGGTGTAATGAAGGTGGGTGGGGTGTAAAATGGTGGGTGGGGTGTAATGGAGGTGATTGGGGTGTAATGGAGGTGATTGGGGTGTAATGGAGGTGGCTGGGGTGTAATGGAGGTGGGTGGGGTGTAATGAAGGTGGGTGGGGTGTAATGGAGGTGGGTGGGGTGTAAAATGGAGGTGGGTGGGGTGAAATGGAGGTGGGTGGGGTGTAATGAAGGTGGGTGGGGTATAAAATGAAGGTGGGTGGGGTGTAATGGAGGTGATTGGGGTGTAATGGAGGTGATTGGGGTGTAATGGAGGTGATTGGGGTGTAATGGAGGTGATTGGGGTGTAATGGAGGTGGCTGGGGTGTAATGGAGGTGGCTGGGGTGTAATGGAGGTGGGTGGGTGAGGTGGGGTGGGTCTATTATCTTTTTGTAAGCTTAAACTATTATTGTTTTCATGTTGCTTCTATTTATATTTCTGTTATATCCATATGTCCATTTAAATCCATATCTATTAACATTATTTTTATATATCATCATACAGAGATCCATCTTTGTAAAAGCTTTCATATGCTTATTATGGTCTCCACATCAAATATCCATTGTTTCTGTTGAATTTTATCTAAAGAAGTGGAAATAACTAAATATTTTCATATCTTTGCTCTTTTTAAACCTTGGATACATTAATAAAACAAGAGTGTGATGCAGTAACTGTTGTCTACCATCTGAAGGAATTTTGGAACAGCTTGTTTAAATGTTAAAATGAAGAAAATAATTTTCTACAAAGTACATTAACATTTGTTCAGAAAGTCTGTGGGATTATTTGAATACATATTTACAACCATTCTCATGTCATAGCCAAGAACATCTTGCCCATATGAATCACAGGAATTTTGTCTTTAAAAACAAGAGCCATTTTGACATTACAATAATTCTGACATTACAAACCAGGACCATTCTGACTTGATGGACCAGAATAGAAGAGAGGACCATACCATGAGAATAGGTGGCACTTTTGTATTTTCACTTATCAAGCACATGAAGCACAAACAGGGGATATCAAACAACAACCTTAAATAGACTACTTTATAGCTTAAGGAGAGAAGATGAAATCTAACCATGACTCAGCTTTAAGAATGACTCCATATTGTGCAGCCTGTCCTCTACTCCCTGATTTCTTTGTTTGACTGGTGACCTCCTTGATGATGGCAAGGTGCTCATGTTCTCAGCACTGATGAGATGGGGTCTCGTCTGTGGCCCATATTCCCAAGCAACTCTTGACACTGTAAAAATGAACAATTATCTAAAGATTAACTCTAACTGATTAGAAAATTAATATAATGGGGAAAATATTGAGGATATGAAAGTAAATTGCTTGATCATCGCACATTATTTTCATTTTAAATTGTAAGCATATACTCAGAATATTTTGAATAAAGTTAACATACCCATTAGATGGAACATCTGTACAATTAACTAATCAATATTTTTAACTGTTTATCAAAAATTACAAAGACTTTATCGAAGGTATATGGACAAGTAGAGACTTCATATTCATGAGATACAGCTATAATGCTCGTCAGAGTAGTCTTTCATATTCATGAGATACAGCTTTAATGCTCGTCAGAGTAGTCTTTCATATTCATGAGATACAGCTATAATGCTCGTCAGAGTAGTCTTTCAAATTCATGAGAAACAGCTATAATGCTCGTCAGAGTAGTCTTTCAAATTCATGAGAAACAGCTTTAATGCTGGTCAGAGTAGTCTTTCATATTCATGAAGAAACAGCTTTAATGCTCGTCAGAGTAGTCTTTCATATTCATGAGATACAGCTATAATGCTCGTCAGAGTAGTCTTTCATATTCATGAAGAAACAGCTTTAATGCTCGTCAGAGTAGTCTTTCAAATTCATGAAGAAACAGCTTTAATGCTCGTCAGAGTAGTCTTTCAAATTCATGAGAAACAGCTTTAATGCTGGTCAGAGTAGTCTTTCATATTCATGAAGAAACAGCTTTAATGCTCGTCAGAGTAGTCTTTCATATTCATGAAGAAACAGCTTTAATGCTCGTCAGAGTAGTCTTTCATATTCATGAGAAACAGCTTTAATGCTCGTCAGAGTCGTCTTTAAATTACGTCCAAGCATATGTAGTTTCCGAATAATGGCTGATCAAAGTTTGAAGAATTTTTAATGTATGGAAACAGCTTTAATGCTCGTCAGAGTAGTCTTTTAAATTCATGAGGAAACAGCTTTAATGCTCGTCAGAGTAGTCTTTCAAATTCATGAGAAACAGCTATAATGCTGGTCAGAGTAGTCTTTCATATTCATGAAGAAACAGCTTTAATGCTCGTCAGAGTAGTCTTTCAAATTCATGAGATACAGCTATAATGCTGGTCAGAGTAGTCTTTCATATTCATGAAGAAACAGCTTTAATGCTCGTCAGAGTAGTCTTTCATATTCATGAGATACAGCTATAATGCTGGTCAGAGTAGTCTTTCATATTCATGAGAAACAGCTATAATGCTGGTCAGAGTAGTCTTTCATATTCATGAAGAAACAGCTTTAATGCTCGTCAGAGTAGTCTTTCATATTCATGAGATACAGCTATAATGCTCGTCAGAGTAGTCTTTCATATTCATGAGATACAGCTATGCTCGTCAGAGTAGTCTTTCAAATTCATGAGAAACAGCTTTAATGCTGGTCAGAGTAGTCTTTCAAATTCATGAGAAACAGCTATAATGCTGGTCAGAGTAGTCTTTCATATTCATGAAGAAACAGCTTTAATGCTCGTCAGAGTAGTCTTTCATATTCATGAGATACAGCTATAATGCTCGTCAGAGTAGTCTTTCATATTCATGAGATACAGCTATGCTCGTCATAGTCTTTCAAATTCATGAGAAACAGCTTTAATGCTGGTCAGAGTAGTCTTTCATATTCATGAAGAAACAGCTTTAATACTCATCAGAGTAGTCTTTCATATTCATGAGAAACAGCTATAATGCTGGTCAGAGTAGTCTTTCATATTCATGAGATACAGCTATAATGCTCATCAGAGTAGTCTTTCAAATTCATGAAGAAACAGCTTTAATGCTGGTCAGAGTAGTCTTTCATATTCATGAAAAACAGCTATAATGCTCGTCAGAGTAGTCTTTTATATTCATGAGAAACAGCTATAATGCTCGTCAGAGTAGTCTTTTATATTCATGAGAAACAGCTATAATGCTCGCCAGAGTAGTCTTTCAAATTCATGAAGAAACAGCTTTAATGCTGGTCAGAGTAGTCTTTCATATTCATGAGAAACAGCTATAATGCTCGTCAGAGTAGTCTTTCATATTCATGAGAAACAGCTATAATGCTGGTCAGAGTAGTCTTTCATATTCATGAAGAAACAGCTTTAATGCTGGTCAGAGTAGTCTTTAATGTTGATCAGAAACAGATTTAATGCTGGTCAGAGTAGTCTTTCATATTCATGAAGAAACAGCTTTAATATGCTGGTCAGAGTAGTCTTTCATATTCATGAGAAACAGCTTTAATGCTGGTCAGAGTAGTCTTTCATATTCATGAGATACAGCTTTAATGCTGGTCAGAGTAGTCTTTCATATTCATGAGAAACAGTTTTAATGCTGGTCAGAGTAGTCTTTCATATCAATGAGAAACAGCCATAATGCTGGTCAGAGAAATCTATCTTATTTATCAGAAACAGCTGTTATGCAGGTCAGAGTAGTCTTTCATATTCATGAGAAACAGCTTTAATGCTGGTCAGAGTAGTCTTTCATATTCATGAGATGCAGCTTTAATACTGGTCAGAGTAGTCTTTCATATTCATGAGAAGCAGCTTTAATGCTGGTCAGAGTAGTCTTTCATATTCATGAGAAGCAGCTTTAATGCTGGTCAGAGTAGTCTTTCGTATTTATGAGAAACAGCTTTAATATGCTGGTCAGAGTACTACTAATAATAATAATACAAATGATTTATAATGCGCACATATCCACTCTGAAGAGCGCTTAAGGCGCAAGTAAGATAAAACAAACAAACAAATAAACAACAAAAGCACAAAAAAACTATCCAGAATCATTAAAAGCAGAATTCATGAGGTGAGTCTTAAGTTTCTTTTTGAAAACATTTAAATGCATGGCCTGTCTAATTTCAATGGGTAAACTGTTCCAATTATGTGGTGCAGCAAATGCAAAGGACCTCTCCCCCCACTTCCGATTTACCTTATATTCCTTGAGAAGGGTCAAATTACTGGACCTAAGATTACAAGATGGATCATACATGAAAATTAAATCAGCAATGTAAGTAGGACAACAATTATTTAAGGATTTATAAACAAGTAACATAAGTTTGAAAATAATTCTATGAGAGATAGGAAGCCAATGGAGATCTTTAAGTACCGGGGTGATGTAACATGATTTTTTTGAAAAAGTGAAAATGCGGGCAGCAGCATTCTGTATTTTTTGAAGAGGAAGTAAATTTTTTTGGGGGGAGACCATATAATAGTGCATTTGCATTGTCTAAGCGTGAGGTGACCAAAGCGTGTATTAACTGTTCGGTTGCACTGAAATCCAGGTATTTACGAATACAACTTATATTCCTTAGATAAAATGATAAAGAGCGAACAATATTGGAAATATGTGGTCTAAAAGTCATCGATTAATCAAAAATTACACCTAGATTTCAAGCTTCAGAAACCGGCCGTATTACATTATTACCAATTTTGATAAAGGGTATTGTAATCTTTTGTAGCTGATGAGGGGTGCCAACAAGAATGACCTCAGTTTTATTATCGTTCATCTTTAAAAAATCATTACACATCCATTCACGGATATCCTTGACACAATTTTCAAGTAAGTTGATGCAGGATGTTGCACAATTTTGATTTGAATTAAAAGAAATGTACAGCTGAGTGTCATCAGCATGAACATGATAACTTAAGTTATACCTAGAGGTAATGTCACGGACTGGCAAAGTGTAAAAAGTAAATAACCGAGTGCCTAATACTGATCCCTGAGGAACCCCATAACTAAGTATGATGCTACTGGAGCTCTCATTACCAATGCATACTTTCAGTAGTCTATTCGAAAGATAAGATTGAAACCAATTATAAGCACAGTCCTGAATTCCTGAATAATAATGTAAACATGATAAAAGTACCTCATGATCAACAGCTTTAATGCTGGTCAGAGTAGTCTTTCATATTCATAAGAAACAGCTGTAATGCTGATCAGAGTAGTCTTTCATATTCATGAGAAACAGCTTTAATGCTCGTCAGAGTCGTCTTTAAATTACGTCCAAGCATATGTAGTTTCCGAATAATGGCTGATCAAAGTTTGAAGAATTTTTAATGTATGGAAAAGTTTTGATTTATGAAAGAGAGGACAGCTCAAAATCTTTAATGTAATTCTTTTAATTTCTGTCCTGAATATTAGTCACTAAAAATCACCAGAATGTATTCTCCTGCTATTGATTGGGGTATGATGTAGATTCCAAAGCTTTTCATCATATTCAACCTCTCCCATTCAAATAACGTTGGAGAAGGACTGAAAAACAATCACTTAGTTAATCAGTTAGGACATTCGTTGGTTTTCTCCATGTCTGTCACAAATGTTCAATAAAATATGCATAATTTATTATATAAGGCACTAAAATTCAAAACGTTGTAAAATAGTCAATTTTTAACCAATTTTGAGGGATTTTTCCAACCATTTTCATTGTTTATAGCCTATTTTTCTTACCATTAAGATGAAGTTGTTGCCTTTAAATTAAGATATAAAGGATATGAGATTTGACATCACATTAAAAATGTAAATGTTGTTGTTTGTTGATGTTTAACGGCACTGCGACAGTCAGACACAAATGAGCCAAGAGGGTGTTAGAAAACTAAGGTGCAAGAGTTAGGATAGTATGAATAATAAAGAAGTTAATAGAGGTTAGAAAAGGGAAGGAGGAATATGATGGTGGGATAGAAAAGGAAGGGAGTGTGGGTAAGGGTTAGATCAGGTGGAATAACTTACTATTGCGGAGGAAGGTGATAATATCAGAGGAGGGATCGTTCTTGAAGAGATCAGAAATGGAAGTGGAGGAGGAGAGGAGAGATCTTGAGTTCCAGAATAAGGGACAGGCTAAGTAAGAGGGTATGCTTGATTGAGAGATCAGTATTGCAAGTAGAGCAGAGAGGTGTAGGAGAGCCAGAAAGGAGGAAGGAGTGGGTGAGAAAGGAGGGACCGAGGTGGATGCAGATGACAACAACGTCCTCCCTACGATTGCAAGTGTGCAGAGGAGGGTTGGTCCCAACTTTGGGATTGATAGTGTGAAGTTTGTTACTAGTTTCAAGATTCCAGAACTTTTGCCAGGTCTTACTGAGGTACATGTAGCTAAAGAAGAGGAAGTCAGAGTGTGGAATAAGGATAGGTGAAATGTGGTTCAACAGAGCGTTGTTGGTGGCTCTGTCGGCCCTCTCGTTGCCAGAGATGCCGACGTGGCTGGGGTCCAGAAAAATATCATTTCCTTCCCTGAGGAAGAGAGAGCATGGAGTATTTTTAGGATTTGTAAGATGAGTAGATTAGACCAGAGCATGTTGAGGATGCCAGTAAGAATTGATTTGAGTCAGAGAAGATGACGAGAGGGGGCGAAAGGAGCATTCTGTGAAGTTTAGAGCTAGGAGAATAGCCTTTGTTTGAACAGAGTAGATGAGGCTCCATCAGGTAACCTTGAAGAAAGGGTGAGGCTGGGACAGGCGGCAGCAGCGGCTGCAGAGAAGTCTTCCCGAGTGGAGCTGTTGGTGAAGAGGAAGGAGTAGTGTTGGAAGTGTCTACTGAGTTGGCAGTATTTAGAGCGAAAGGAGGCTCGGTTGTGAAGAGCTTTTGTGTAGGAGGAAAGGCCAAGGAAAACTTGGGGAGGAGGGATAACCCAGGTGGGAGTGGGAGAGATAGCATCAAAAAAATGTTGATGTTGGCTTTGGGGAAATGAAAATGCATCCAGATACCGAAAGGTGGGGGGATGCGTTTGTTGAGAGTAAAGAAGTTGGTGAAGGAAGGAGAGTGGGTGGAGTGGAAACATGGAAAACTGGAAGATAGTGAGGATGTGAAGAGCAAAGGAGAGACCAGCCCTGGTACACCTGAGGTTATGGGGGAGTTTGTTGGCCTCAATGTGAAGACTGGTGATGGTGATGAGGGTGGTGGGAGAGGCACCAAGGCAGAGCCTTCGGGCAGTGTTTTCAATAACCTCAATGTGCCTTAAGTAAAGTTTTCTGGCAGAGCCATAGATGAAGTTGTCATAGTCCAGCATAAGATCCGAGAAGAGAGCAATAGAGGGTAAGCAAGGTGAGACAATTGGCTCCCCAGTCGGTGCTGGAGAGGACCTTGAGAAAACTGAGGGTTTTTAACAGTTAGTTTTGAGGCTGCTGTTGTGGGGGAGATAAGAGAGCTTGAAATCGAGAGTGATTCCAAGGAAATGAGAAATTTCCTTACTGGGAATGAGGGAATCTTTGAGACGCAGATTGAGACGGAGGAAGAAAGAGTTGCTGTTGTTGAAATAAATGAGAACAGATTTGTCTTTGGAGAAATTGAAGCCGTTGGTGTCACTCCAGCAACTAAGTTATCCAGGCTTATTTTAAAATTATTTTGGAGAGTTTAGAAACATGGAGAGGACAAGGAGATGACAAAATCGTTGAGTTGACATAGAGAGAGTACTTGATGTTGGGAAGAAAGCTTTGGTAATGTTGTTAATTTTGAGGATAAAAAGTGGGGAGAGAATGCTGCCTTGGGGGACACCCAGGTGCTGGGTATACATTTGAGAGTAGGTATTACTGATGTGCACCCTGAAATGGCGAGAAAGGAGATATTTCTGGATGAAGGTTGGAAGGACACCTCTGAGACCAGAGAAGTGAAGGTTCCTGAGGATACCACACTGCCAGGTGGTGTTAAAGGCCTTTTTGAGGTCAAAGAAGATGGAGATAGTGTGGTGGTTTCTGACGAAGGCTTCACGGACATAGGTGAAGACATGGTCCAGGCAATTCCGCTTTCTCCTGTACCATTTTGAGATGAGAAGAGGATGGAGTTCTTCTCTAGGTACCAGCAGAGTCTGTAATTGACCATACTTTCCATTATCTTGCAGAGGCAGGTTGTGAAAGCGATGAGGCGATAGTTAGTGGGGATGGATTTGTCTTTGTTGGGCTTGGGGATGGGGATAATGATGGCCTCTCTCCAAATGTTGGAGAATGTTTTGGAGAACCACAGATGGTTGTAAATCTTGAGTTAGATGTCAAGAGAAGTCATGGGATGGTTTTTGAGGAGGTTATAGTGGATACCATTGGGGACTCGGGAAGAGGACCCAGATTTTGTCAGGGTGGAGGAGAGCTCAGAGAGGGTGAACGGAAGGTTGTAATCTGGAGATTCAAAGAGGAGATGAAGGTTTCCCAGGAGATCTTTTTGCTGAGTTTGATGGTCTTCCTGGCTTTGGCTCTGAGAATGTGGAAGTTATCCAGGCTTTGGGGAGATAGATGGGTTTTGAAGAGACTGAGGGCTTTGTTCTTAGAAGAGATTGCTGTCTTGCAATCAATGGAGAACCAAGGCTTAAAATTCTTCAGGGTGGAGGAGGTGGGACTAGAGAAGAAGACGATTTCCAGAACCTTGGAAGTGAAGAGAGAGGCGGTATTGTCGGAGAGAAGGATGTCATTGGTAATAGAAATGCTGCATAATCTGGAATATTGATTCCAATCTGCGTGTTGGAATTTCCAGTTTGTAGGGAGAGTGTGTGTCAAGGAGGGGAGGTTACAAATGAGAATGGGAGAGCGAAGGGTGAACTCTCTAGTTCGAGAATTTAACAAAGAGGGAGGGGGCCCAGATGGAGAGATCGAGGTTGGTGAGAGTGCCTGAATCCAGGTGTAAGTAAGTGGGAGAGCCATTGTTGAGGAAACAGAGGTTGCGATGGTTCAGAAGGTTTTCAATGTGTTTACCCCTGACAGTTGAGAAGGAGCCCCAAAGGGGGTTGTGAGCATTGAATCACCCATGAGGATGGAGGATTTGGGGCGTTGGGAAATGAGGTTGTCGAGGTCGGTGGTGGAAGGGGGGAGTTAGGGGGATGTAAAGGTTACAGAGTGTGATGGTTTTGTGTAAGGTCACGAGATGGCAGGTTTGAAGGTTGGAGAGAATTGGGATGAGGTTGGGGATATTGTTCCTGATGTAGATAGAAGAACCGCCAGATGCTTTTCTAGCATTCTGGGAAATAAAGTCTGACCTCTCGAGTAACCTAAAAGGGGGTGGAGTCGGTGGAGAATTAAAAGATTTTCTAAAGGCAGATAATACTGGGGTTGAAGGTGGATATCAGAAGTTCAAGTTCTTTGATGTTGGTAGAGAGTCAGTGACAGTTCCATGTATGATATCAGGCATTTAAAATAATTAGAAAGGAGGGCCAATGCAGGAGGCCCGAGTCCAGGGGAGACTGGCCGACAGCCATGTCTTTGAAAAGGTTGTAGTCAATGAAGGGGAGGGTTAAAAATAAAGAAAGTTAGACTGGGGTGTTCCCATCATTGTTGTGAGGTGACTTGGAGGAGTTGGTGTTAGGTAGTTGGTGGTCTGAGTTGGGGAGGTTTGGTTTCTGTTGATGTTGGGCTGTTTTTTTGCCTGGGAGGTGAGGAATGTTCTGTTGGGGTTTATGATCCTTAGGAGGTGGCTTGTTGTTGGAATAATCTCTGCAGGAATGGGAGAGAGTATAGGCATATTGATGTGAGGGCCTGAAATGATGGTGGATGAGGAAGTGGAAGAGGGGGAGGCAGAAATAAATAAGGGGAGTAAGATTAGCTGTTCCCTGATGGTAAAGCTGGTCTATCCAGACTATGCTTGTCTGGATGCCCTTGAAAACTGTGTGGGTGCGAGGGAAGATAGGATTGTTGCTGTTGGTGGTTGTGGTAGGGTTGGTGTGGGTGAGGGCCTGGAAAAAGGTGCGGGTGTTGGCGTTAAGATGGTTTGGGGTTTTAGAATCGAGAATCTTACTGGTTTGGGGTTAGGAGGAGTTTTGAAGGGTTTTATTTTGGAGACCTCCTTTTCCCTGAGCCACTTGGGGCAGGAGTTGAAGGAGACAGGGTGGTTTCTGGAATACTTAATGCAATTGGGTTCATTTTGACAGTTTGTTAGGTTATGGAAGGGGGAGCCACAAGTGGCACAGTGGACTTGGGAGCGGCAGTTGTTTTTCCATGGCCGAAAAATGTAAACAAAAATGATGACAGCAAATAAGACATTTCTGATCACAACACATTATTCTGCATGAGCACAAATTACTGCCATGACCCTTATAACCACAATGCAAGTTTGTATTAAGTTTCTAATGTGCAAAATGGTGGTAGAATAGTGAAGGTAATATGCTGAGCTTAATGCACATCATATGCAGCTTAATGCACATCATATGCAATATAATGTGCAAGCAACTACCAGATTTGATTGTCATTACATCAAACACTAACCTCCTGAGTTTAATAAAAAATGAATATTCTACCTTTGACATGACTTTTGGTTCCCCCTCTAGGAATGAGTACTGCATCTGTCCTGGCGCACGACGATTCATCATCATTAGTGCATACAGCACTGCAGAATTCTCTTTGATTAGTTCTGTCTACCTCTCCTCTTTTTCTTTCCATGAATGCCTGAATACGACGATTTATCTACAGGAGGACAATGTGATCTTTGTCACCCTTTGTTGATTAAGAGCTAATCATGAACTAAACTGATTGAACATAGCAGAGTATGATATCAAAAGCACTTCTTTCAGAAGATAACTAACCTTTTATATCTCTTAGAAACTACAACAACTGGAAAGAGTTCTGTTCGAAAGGATTAAGGAAATCAATAAATGAGGACAAACATATTTTTTGTACTGTCTCTTCTTTTTATATGCATCTCTTTTCTTTTGATCTGCAATTGTTTCATCAATTTTCAATGTTATGATCAAGAAACTTCTCATATGAGACAATCGTGGTAAAAGCTCGGGAGTTTTGTTTATGCATATGCACCAGCAAAAATCTATTAAAGGAATATTCCCATGGGTTTTCATTTTTTGATACATGATAGAGACAAATTTTGGAAACAAAGTGGTAAAAAAACAATATCAATATCTTATTCCGTTTAGAAGTTACAAAATTTTAAAGTTTTTTTTTAATTTGGACAAATGTGACTGACTGGCAACATCTGTGATGTCATAGAGACAATTTCAACAAAACGTCTTTTGTATTTCCTTAAAAATGATTTTGGATTTTTTTATCATTGTTAATGTGATGTACACCAAGAAAAAAACAAAATGTTTTCTTGTAAATCATATATTCCATCCTATCTCTGTAATAAGCCAAAAATGCTGTTCAATAATGTAAAAAGAGTGATTAAATTTATAAGAAATACATAAGAACTGTGCTGGAATTGCCTTAATGACATCACCAAGCTGAAGGACATATACTGTACAAGCTGTTTTTTAAGAACATTATTCTACTCTTTAAACTGTTGTAATTTCTAAACGGAATAAGATATTAATATAGTTTTTTTACCACTTTGTTTCTACAAATTGTCTTTATCATATATGAAAAAATGAAAATTTATAGGAATATTCCTCCAAGTAATGAACCCTGCCAAGAGATTTCAAGGTCCATTTAACCTTTAATAGTTCAGCTGCTTGCAAATTGTGAAACAATTATAGAATGCAGAAGGAAGACAAACTTGCAACAACCAGCTATAAATAGAAATACTCCAGAACACACTTCGCTGTTTTCAGCAGATATCTGAACCAAATCTGGATTACTAAGCCTCCTGTTGACAGCCCTTTCTTGCTTCACCTCTTCTTTAATGTTCTCTTTGCTTTCATCTGAAGATTTCTTTAAGTTTGTCAAAGCATCCTATAATGGAAACAAATTTTTCATATTTAAGTAATCACTGATCCATTGATCTGATCCATGTGCTATTGGTTCAAAGCTAATTGAACATAGAATAAGTATAATCACTGATCCATGTGCTGTTGATTCAAAGCTACGTATAACCACTTATCCATGCGCTATTGATTCAAAGCCAAGTATAACCACTGATCCATGTGTTATTGATTCAAAGCTAAGTATAATCACTGATCCATGTGCTATTGATTTAAAACTAAGTATGATCACTGATCCATGTGCTATTGATTCAAGCTAAGTATAACCACTGATCCATGTGCTATTGATTCAAAGCTAAGTATAACCACTGATCCATGTACTATTGATTCAAAGTGAAGTATAACCACTGATCCATGTGCTATTGATTCAAAGCTAAGTATAACTACTGATCCATGTGCTATTGATTCAAAGCTAAGTATAATCTCTGATTCATGTGCTATTGATTCAAAGCTAAGTATAATCACTGATCCATGTGCTATTGATTCAAAGCTAAGTATAACCAATGATCCATGGGCTATTGATTCAAAGCTAAGTATAATCACTGATTCATGTGCTATTGATTCAAAGCTAAGTATAATCACTGATCCATGTGCTATTGATTCAATGTAAGTATAACCACTGATCCATGTGCTATTGATTCAAAGCTAAGTATAACCACTGATCCATGTACTATTGATTCAAAGTGAAGTATAACCACTAATCCATGTGCTATTGATTCAAAGCTAAGTATAACCACTGATCCATGTGCTATTGATTCAAAGCTAACTGAACATAGAAGCAACTCTTTGACAAAATGAGAAATAAAACCAGTGGCTTTTTAACAATTCTGTTTGTTGTTTTGTTCTCTGTCACATGACCACTGAACTAAACCTTAAAGCAATAAACTGTCCAATCAAATCTTAACAAGTAAAATCATATTACCAGAAAGGTTCCAGATAACTGTATCATACATATCTATTACTCCAATGAAAGTTATATGTACATAAAGCAGCAGCATGAGCTTTACATGGTTTAACTATACTGAACTATACTAAACTGTACTAAACTGTACTAAACTGTACTAAACTATACTAAACTATACTAAACTATACTAAACTGTACTAAACTGTATCAAACTATACTAAACTGTACTAAACTATACTAAACTGTACTAAACTGTACTAAACTATACTAAACTATACTAAACGATACTAAACTATACTAAACTGTAAACTGTACTAAACTATACTAAACTATACTACACTATACTAAACTATACTATACTTTACCATACTAAACTATACTAGCTAAGCTATGCTATGTATAAGCTAAGCTACAGTAAGCTATGCTAAGCTATACTATACACTACAACTATACAAAACTATACTATATTACACTAAACTATACTAAACTAAATAATACTATATTATACTATACTAACTGTCTTATAGCAGTGCTTTTTGTATGCAAAAATTATAGCAGTTACTTAACTATACTATACTAAACTATACTAACAGCAAAAAGTCACATACAAAATGGATGAAATGGTGAATAGTTCAGTGGTCACTGGCAGGCATGTTATATGAAAGAGGACTGTATTCTTTCAAATGTTGGTTGATTTTATATTAGACATATATGGTTGTGTATAGTTTGACATTTAAAGGATTTTACATTAAGCCTCTCCTCATTATTATGCATTACATCACCACCAAAATAATAAGGCTCATCTGTAAAATCATATAAAGCCCTGCCCACTATGCATGTAAATGACATTCAATGTTTTTATACCATGAACATGTGCACACCTGCT
Source organism: Chiridota heheva (assembly GCA_020152595.1). Classification (NCBI taxonomy): domain Eukaryota; kingdom Metazoa; phylum Echinodermata; class Holothuroidea; order Apodida; family Chiridotidae; genus Chiridota; species Chiridota heheva. Next base: position 1,330,615 of record JAIGNY010000491.1, read on the forward strand.
AACATCATAATTATACCACATATGCAACAAAACAGACATGCAGTTGGTAAAATATAAGCATTTAAAGATGTTCACAATAAGCCCTGCCTATTCATTAATGTGCATGACATCACCACTAAAAACAATAGGGCATATCTACAGACCACTGGCTATCTGTGTACCACATATGGCATTGATCTATTGTATTATTCTTAAGATTCGTGTTTACAAGCTTCCTGTCAGACACACATACATACTATACATACATTCATACACACTCCAGCATAGGTTCCTTATGTTATTAGCATCGGAACCAAAAATGCAGAAACTGTTATGATTTTCTCCCCAGAGGAATAGAGAGAGAGAGTAAAATTGGTTAAGATTGGTAAGATAAGTGGATTAGACCAGAGCATGTTAACGATACCTGTGAGAACTGATTTAGAGTCAGAGAAGATGACAAAGTGGGGGTGGAAGGAGAGTTCTGCAGAGTTTAAAGTGAGAAGGATAACCATTGCTTCAGTGAAATAGATGGGAGGCCCCATCTGGTAACCTTGAAGAAAGGGTGAGGCCGGGACAGGCAGCGCCAGCTGCAGTGGAGCCTTCCCATCTGAAACCGTTAGTGAAAAGGAAGGAGTAGCCATGGAAGTGTCTGCCGAATTGGCAGTATTTGGAGCAAAAAAAGGATGGGTTGTGAAGAGCTTTCATTTAGGGGGTTAGACCTAGAAAGACTTGGGGGAAGGTATAACCCAGGTGGGGGTGGGAGGGATAGTGTGCCTGACTATAAAGAAGATGGTGATGTTGGCTTTGGGAGGTGGGAATCCATCTGGATACTGAAAGGTGGAGGGATGCACTTGTTGAGATTGAAGAGGTTGGTGAAGGGAGGAGAGCGGATAGAATGAAACAAGGGTTCCGTGGGTCAGTGAGGATGTGAAGCGTGAAGGAGAGACCTGTCTTGGTGCACCAGAGGCCAAGAGGGAGTTCCTTGGCCTCTATGTGAAGACTGGTAATGAGGGTGGTTTGGATGACACCAAGGCAGATACTTAGGGCAGTGTTTTCGATGACCTCCATGTGTCTTACGTAAAGTTTGCGGGCAGAGCCGTGAATGAAATTGCCATAGTCCAGCTTAGATCTGAGGAAGGAGCGATACAAGGTTAGCATGGTGAGGGGATTAGCTGCCCAGTCGGTGTTGGGGAGGACTTTGAAAAGATTGAGAGTTTCGTAACAATTGGTTTTGAGGATGTTGATGTGGGGGAGATAGGAGAGCTTACAATCGAGAGTGATCCCAAGGAATCTAGAACATTCCTTACTGGGAATGATGAAATCTTTGAGATGGAGATTGGGACGAGGCAAAAAAGAGTTGCTGTTATTGAAATGTAGGAGAACATTTTTGTCTTTTGAGAAATTGAAGGCGTTGTGGTCACTCCAGTGAGCTAAGTTGTCCCGTATTTTTGTTTGTTTGTTTGATGATGGCTTAACGGCACCACAACAACTAAGGTCAAATTGTGCCTGAGAGGTCAGATCATTCTAGAGGTAGGAAGTAAAGGAAACAGGGGGAGAATGAGAGACATTGAAGGACAAAAGGTCAGAAAGCTGTGATCGTGAGGAGAGGTGCATGGTTGAAACAAAAACAAAGTAGAGAGGGGGTGGAAGAGGAGAATTAAATATGGTCGCAGAGGGAGGCATGATGAAGGAAGGAGATAATTTTATCCGGAGGATTTTTCTGGAAGAACTCAGCAATTGAGTTGTAGGAAGTGAGGGAAGCTCTGGAAAGGTTGTACAGGGGGCAAGCAAGGAGGATGTGATGGATTGTGAGGGTGCAATGGCAATTGTTGCAGAGGGGTTGGGGGGAGCTGATAGGAGGAGGGAGTGGGTGAGATGAGTATTTTTGAAGATTATTCTGCAGGGTCTGGAAGCATCGGGAGGACATTTTAAATTATTTTTCCTGAAACTTTCTTCAGGTAGTAACTATGATTATTCTTACCAGATTCTGTTTCATTGCATATACTTTCTTGACATATCCAATAATATTAAAGCCACAAAATCACAGGAAATATAGTACATAAAGATTTTGAGGAATCTACTCCATTCAACAGTCTAATTTTTATTTTTACACAAATAATACAGAACTTTAAACTTCAACGTCTCCTTATCAGAATAAGGTTTTAAAATGCTTTCTTTACCATTTTGTTCCTTGTAAAGTCCTCTTTCATTAAAGGAAAACCACTGAGCTGAACCTTTAAGAACTGCATAACACTGAATAGATGATTTAAAAAAGCTGTGTACCTGCAGACACTCAAGCAGCCTTGAAATGTTGCTTTCCACGCCTGTTGAATCTGCTCTTTCCTGATGATTATTGGATGGACTGACTGCCACTGTGATCTGATGTGATAATGAACTCTGAAATACCAAAGAAAAATCCATTAAGCACTTTGATATGGGCATCACTCAACACTTATTCTCTGTGTTTGAAGCCTCACTGATGGTTTTTAAAGTTTACCTAAACACAAAATGATTGACCTAACATGTAAACAATCCCAAGGTTACATTTGACTTCACAAATCTTTGTTTCCAATTGGATAATTGAAAGTTGTTGTCAGTTGGTTGTTGATTGTCCTGTCAGTGCCGAAGTGCGGAAGTGGGGGGAGGGAGAGGCTGAACTCTTCCCCTTCCCTTTTAATGAAAATTGATGCCATATTTTCGCCGTTCGTCATTGCAATTAAAAAAAAAAAAAACTGTTTCCTGGCCCAATGACCCACCAAACAACTGCACACATACAATATTACGGACTTCAGACCGTGAGTTAAATGGGCTCAGCAAATGCACTGAGCCCAATGTTTTTATTGCTACATATATGTACCATGATGGGCCATCTTGTCTAGTTAAATTGTGATTTTTTTTTTTGTGCAAAACAAAGTAGCACCACTAGCATGATTAGTATCCCAAGGCGGTGGAACCTGGGACTTTCCCCCATCACCCCTATCTTTATTTTTGTTTGCAATATTTAAAAGCACCCTTTTAAATAATGAAACACTGCCTCTGTCCTAGTAAAATAGCTGCCATAGTACCTGATATTTTTTTTGTTGAAGAAACTTTTAAAGTAACACAAGCATCTAAAATTGATATAAGAGAAACAAATTGTGAATATTTCTCATGCTTTGCACACATACAGTTATTTTGTAGTTTTCACTCTTAATGTCTTTTAAAGCCTGTTAGCACCATATGGGTGGTCCTTAATTGCTTATGATAATTAAGCTTCACTTCTGCCTATTATACCCATTTCCCCTGCAATGTTTATAATTCATAATTAGATACTTTCCAGGAGGCTAGGCTTTTACCAGATTATGCGCACCTTTCAATAGTGAGTTATACTTTTGATTTGTAGCCCAGCCCCAGGCTGCAGTCAATACAATGGGACCCTTGCCCCAGGCTGCAGTCAATACAATAGGACCCCAGCCCCAGGCTGCAGTCAATAAAATAGGACCCTTTGCCAGTCCCAGGCTGCAGTCAATACAATAGGACCCTTTGCAGCTTTGTACAAAAAAAAGACTGTTATCTTCATGTATTACTGTATTTACCAAATTTGATTTATTTGAAGCTAGAAAAGGTTGAAAATTCCCATGCACGTTTACGAGGACCCCTTTTCATGGTCCTAATGAGCGTAGGGTGGGGCTACATGTGGGTGGGGCTATGTGGGTGGGGCTACATGTGGGTGGGGCTACATGTGGGTGGGGCTACGTGTGGGTGGGGCTACATGTGGGTGGGGCTACATGTGGGTGGGGCTACACGTGTGGGTGGGGCTACATGTGGGTGGGGCTACATGTGGGTGGGGCTACATGTGGGTGGGGCTACGTGTGGGTGGGGCTACGTGTGGGTGGGGCTACGTGTGGGTGGGGCTACGTGTGGGTGGGGCTGTGGGTGGGGCTACGTGTGGGTGGGGCTACTGGCGTGGCTGGGGGTGGGTGGGGCTACGCGTGGGTGGGGCTACGTGTGGGTGGGGCTACATGTGGGTGGGGCTACATGTGGGTGGGGCTACATGTGGGTGGGGCTACATGTGGGTGGGGCTACATGTGGGTGGGGCTACATGTGGGTGGGGCTACATGTGGGTGGGGCTACATGTGGGTGGGCACAAAGTGTGGATTTCAGGGATTTCAAATGCACCCCACCATACCTCTCTGAAGTAGGGCTGTAGGAGTGAAGACATATAATTGAGTAAATTTCCAAAAAATGGTCGGAAATTTTCTTGTATTCCAAGATCTTGATCCGAATTTTGTTGATTTTTCAGAATTGTTGTCATACTGTAAATGTTTTGATTATGACTGGCTTGTTCTCCCTCAGCTGACTTTGGTTCTGAATGCCCTAATTTTGTCTGCATATTGCTCTAAAATATTTAAATTTTCATGGCTGCAGCAAACTAAAAATGAAAGTTTAGGTCACCAGCAATTTTCAGACCAATCAGATTTTCTCAATGTTAGTTGGGGTAAAGAATCACACTTTCAGGTTATATGCCATACTGCTGCATGCATACTGGCATAAGCTTTCAAAGTAAGTTGAGGGTTCCCATCAAATTCTGTGACTCCAGTTTCAACATATTCCTCTGCTCCTGGTATAATTTCATTACAATCTTTTTTTAGATATGTGCTGGTTGGTCATTTGGCCCATCAGTACATAAGAAAATGTAAAAAAAAAAAATATTTGATATAAGGGCCTGATAACAAAATGAATATTTGATGTAAGTGTAAACTGGGTGGGGGGTCCTGGTCTAGACTATTCTCGAAAGCTTTAAGATGTGGAGATCTTAGAGCTTAGGTCTTAGAGCTTATATGAATGAGGAGTCACTACACCAGTGGCATTTATACTTTCAATGTTTTAATATATCAAATAAGGAATTGCTATGTGAAACATGAAATGTAGATAAAATAACTCAAGGGAACGAAAATCAAATACTAAATCATAAAATGATATTTACAAATTAAGCATGCATTTTTAATCCAATTTATTTACTAATCTCTAAGTCTTATTGGCCAATAAGAAATAATATTAACTTACATTCAGTCATTGGTCACACACTCATCATACACACATCTTTCCCCTTTCGTCTCTGAGATCGGTCTGATTTTAAATTGATTCTAAACCCAAACAACATCGTTACCATTTTAAACCTATTTATTCGGCCAGCGCCCCCTGATTCTTATTCTGTTTGGTCCGCGCCCCAATTCTCTACGCCCGATATACTAATTTTGTTACGCATTGATGACAATTGTGACGTCATTTGTAAATAGGAATTTATGAATGAAATGACGTCACTAAAATACCCTTTGACCTCGATCGCACGTACTGTACCTAACAACAACAATTTATCGAGAACAGACAGACTTTTAAGTTCTATAACGAAGGACCAATTTACAGAAATATCTTAATAAAAGTATAAATCAAATGCAACAGCTCACAGGGAGGTGACCAATTATTGGCCCCACCGTAAAAAGTATAACTGACGGGCACGGTAATTGATAAAAACGTAAGTAAAGTAATATTAATCTCTTTAAAATAGTGAAAGTAGGCCTAATGTTATATAGGCCTAACACAGTAACGTAATGGAAATATATTTGATAGTATTTACTAATGAGTAATAAATCACCAAAGTTACATAGGGGCCTGATAACAAAATGAATATTTGATATAAGGGCCTGATAACAAAATGAATATTTGATATAAGGGCCTGATAACAAAATGAATATTTGATATAGGGGCCGGATAACAAAATGAATATTTGATATAAGGGCCTGATAACAAAATGAATATTTGATATAAGGGCCTGATAACAAAATGAATATTTAATATAAGGGCCTGATAACAAAATGATTATTTGATTTAAGGGCCTGATAACAAAATGAATATTTGATATAAGGGCCTGATAACAAAATGAATATTTGGTATAAGGGCCTGATAACAAAATGAATATTTGATATAAGGGCCTGATAACAAAATGAATATTTAATATAAGGGCCTGATAACAAAATGAATATTTGATATAAGGGCCTGATAATCAAAATGAATATTTGATATAAGGGCCTGATAACAAAATGAATATTTGATATAAGGGCCTGATACTAAAATGAATATTTGATTTAAAGGCCTGATAACAAAAAGAATATTTGATATAAGGGCCTGATAACAAAATGAATATTTGATATAAGGGCCTGATAACAAAATGAATATTTGATATAAGGGCCTGATAACAAAATAAATATTTGATATAAGGGACTGATACTAAAATAAATATTTGATTTAAGGGCCTGATAACAAAATGAATATTTGATATAAGGGCCTGATAACAAAATGAATATTTGATATAAGGGCCTGATAACAAAATGAAAACTAAATAATGTTCAGTAGCATATGATTTGAAGGGACTTAAAAAACTTACCTTCAATGGGTACTTGGAGTTTAATCCAATGCTTGTATCATTATAATCTAATCTCTCAGGACCGGGCCTCCCAGGAACATATGAATAATCCTCTCTCAGAGGAAGGGAAGGGGAGGACGGGGAGGAGGCATGACCCATAAAAATTCCCAGTTACAAGCAGAAATAAAGTTGCACTGCTAGATTACATTAAGTTTCTATGAGTCTTTTAACTTGTTCCTAATCTGAAAATCCTGAAATACCTTTCAACTTTCAGAAGATACCCTTTAACTTTCAGAAAATACCCTTCAACTTTAGGAATACTTTCCTCACTTTTCAGGATTTTCCTTCATTTCTGCAATTTTAAACATTTTCTTCCATTTCAGAAATTTCCTGAAAATTTCCTTCAATTTTGTGTAATTTTTTTTTTCTTTCTTTGTTTTCCAGGAAATTTCCTCTTTTACCATCCAACTGGGCAGGAAGCATGCAACCAGGAAGGTAAAATCCTCTTGGGGGAAGGAAACTGCCACTGCTAACCACTTCCTACGCCTCTGTCCTTTCCTCTCAACCAACCTAGCAATTTGCCCACCAGTGAAAATTCCTTTAAAAAAATCCTTGTCTGCCTGTCTCACTATACCCCTCCAAATGGGTTGAAGTGCAATCATTTTAGACTCACAAAAGGGTTAAAATGGACTTCGCTCCTGGACCCTACCAGAGGCCTTGAAGCAGGACCCTGGACCTCATGCCGGAAATCTTGTACTTTGCACTCGGATAGCACTACAACTTTCAGCAAATGCTCATTCAGCCCCCTCCTCCCTCCATTTCAATTACCTTCTGACAGCACTGCCTACAACATGGCGTCTAAGACGTCAATTGTGCGAGCATGCATCTCCATTCTTTCCGATCTCCTCTGGAGGTCCATTCTCCCTACTCCAACCAACTCTGCATCCCGTGTGACAACATCTAACCAACTGGTCCTGCATCTCACCCGCTTTCGTTTCCCTCCTACCATCTCAGGTTTGCAGAAAGGCATTGGGGAGTCTGGTTGGGCTCATTTCAATGACGTGTTCATAACACCTGAGACGTGTATTCTTTAGTATGAGAGAAACAGGCGGTTGATTAGTTGTATCCTTGACTTTGCAGTTCCTGATGTGATGAAACAATTTGATGTCGAAACTTCTGTGGAGACATTTAGAATGGAAGGAGTTGAGCTGTTTTCTTCAGTCAGAGTAGTGGCCCAGGTTTCAGCTGATAGAATGTGGAAATTACAACTGCATTATAGATGCGTAACTTAGTCTTCAGGCTACGTTTGCTGCACAAGATCTTTGTCAATTGGCCAAATGATGATGATGCTCTGCCTATCTCAATCTCGAAGCTCTCTGTTCAGCCTACCATTAGACATGACAGTGAAACCTAGAACTCAAAAATTGTCTTCTGTCTTCAGTAGTTCATTGTTTAGGTGTGCTGTTCTAGGTTTATCTCCGGTGCCCATTACAAAGGACTTGACTGCAGACACTGATAGCTCAACTTCTGCACCAGCTCTGACCAACAGCTTGTAAAATGCAATCCCCTTTGTCGTCGCTACTGTCAAATAAGGTAAAGTCATAAGCATAGTCCAAGTCTGGAAGAAAGAGACTCTGATCTATTGCATACAGGGTGTGTTTACGTTCATGTAAACATAGGGTAAACTAGGGCAGAAAGGCTCACTTTTTGAGTTAATGTGAAATATCTCATAGCAGTTGTATGATACAAGAAAATTAATATGTGGTTTTTAGCATTACATATCTTCTCTATTATGACCATATAAAATTTTGGTACCATCATAATAATTTGGGAGCATATGCCTCCATTTGAAATAAGGTTAGGCAGGCCTTTTTTTTCCGGATCACAGAAAATTAATCTTTTTAAAGTGGCTACACCACAAGTTGGCCAAGTTGTATAATCATTTTTTTAATTTAAAAAAAAATACTGATTCCTATATTCATATCTAACAAACTATAACATTTACTATATAATACTTAACAAAATGTACCACAAATGTAACTATACAAATAAAATATAATAAATCTTTCTTGGGAAACCTTTTGCACAGTGAAAGGTAAAACATTATATTTGTATGTTTAGTGAAATATTGGGATACGTGTGAGCAATGCAGTGGCATACTCTCTCTCTCTCTCTCTCTGGCTTATTGTATACAGACTTGCTAAACTTGTCTAAAAACTAAAAGTTTGTCGTTTCAAATATTAGTGAGGTGGATAGTATATGTTAATAGTTTCAGCTAATACTCTAACACACATGACACGCATGCAGAAAGGGTACTTATACATGATTAAACACCAGGTCCAACTTATCTTCAGCTTGTTTATATGCCAAATTTATCATTGTGGTCCAATCTATTCCTGGGCTGTTTTACCCTGATGCACTTCCATTTGCTTGGGGGAAAAGGCCCACCAAAATATGACTAAATAATAAAAAAGATTTTAAAATTATTGAAACATTTTAATGATAGGCTAAAGTTTTGCAGCCAAATTTTTTCACTTTATTTTACAGATTGTATTCAAAGGCAGCTTCCTTTAAACTATACTATATAATGTCATTATTTCCATCAGTTGTTTTATGTACAGTGTACTTATTAAAAACTGTATTTCATGTAACAAAACTTCTTTCCAGATTTAAAAGGAGTGAAAACAAAAATGATGGGCCTTTTTGATCCATGGGTCTTTTTACCCCGGTTTACCCTACTAGTAAACATACTACAACATTATGTGTATATTTTTAGCAATGCTCCAAGAATTCCTACACACACTCAAGGTGACAAAATTATAGTCATAATTCAGGACAATTAACAACATGATTTAAAGAATCTATGGAAGTATATCATGATTTGGAAAATCGTAGCTTTGTTCACCCTACCTACCCCACCCCCGAACCTCAAAAAAACACTTCCCACTTAAGAGTACTAGTCCTATATAAAGTACCCAACAATTACTGTAACATTATATGCCTTGATGCATAATAAAGAAGAATGGGCAATCCCACAATATGTATATGGGGGTGTCAAGTACATGACGTCCCTCCAGTTACCCCACACCCTCAAATACCAATCCCATCCCTACTCTACTGATACCCCCACCTGATTTTGCTAAATTTGAGATTTTTATTTCCCAAGATGGCAATGAAGCACACCAAATTTTATAAAAATCCGAGTCGAAGGTGTGTTATGCACACGGAATGATCCCCCTCCCCTCAAATTCCAATAACACTGATCCCTCCTCAAATTCCAATAACACTGATCCCTCAAATTCCAATAACACTAATCCCTCAAATTACAATAACACTGATCCCTCAAATTACAATAACAATGATCCTCCTCAAATTCCATTAACACTGTTCCCTCCTCAAATTCCAATAACACTGATCCCTCCTCAAATTCCAATAACAATGATCCTTCCTCCAATTCCAATAACACTGATCCCTCCTCAAATTCCAATAACACTAATCCCCCTCCAATTCCAATAACACTGATCCCCCTCAAATTCCAATAACACTGATCCTCCTCAAACTCCAATAACACTGATCCTCCTTCAAATTCTAATAACACTGACCCTCCCTCCATTTCCAATAACACTGATCTCCCTCCAATTCCAATAACACTGATCCCTCCTCAAATTCCAATAACATCCTCCTCTGATCCTCCCAAATTCCAATAACACTGATCCCTCCTCAAATTCCAATAACACTGATCCCCCTCCAATTCCAATAACACTGATCCTCCTCAAATTCCAATAACACTGATCATCCTTCAATTACAATAACACTAATCCTCCTCAAATTCCAATAACACTGATCCTCCTCAAATTCCAATACCACTGATCCTCTTAAATTCTAATAACACTGATCCCTCCTCAAATTCCAATAACACTGATCCCTCAAATTACAATAACACTGATCCTCCTCAAATTCCAATAACACTGATCCTCCTCAAATTCCAATAACACTGATCCTCCTCAAATTCCAATAACACTGATCCCTCCTCAAATTCCAATAACACTAATCCCCCTCAAATTCCAATAACACTGATCCCCCCTCAAATTCCAATAACACTGATCCTCCTCAAACTCCAATAACACTGATCCTCCTTCAAATTCTAATAACACTGACCCTCCCTCCATTTCCAATAACACTGATCCCCCTCCAATTCCAATAACACTGATCCCTCCTCAAATTCCAATAACACTGATCCCTCAAATTACAATAACACTGATCCCTCAAATTACAATAACAATGATCCTCCTCAAATTCCATTAACACTGTTCCCTCCTCAAATTCCAATAACACTGTTCCCTCCTCAAATTCCAATTACAATAACACTGATCCCCAAATTACTCAATAATCCTCCTCAAATTCCAATAACACTGATCCCTCCTCAAATTCGAATCCCCCTCTCTTGTTTTGGTAGATTCTAGTAGGCCCAGGCCTACTACCTGTAAATACTGTCATACTAAATAAATGCCACCCCCATTTGTGATTGCTGCCATTTACTGAGGGCGGGCCGTATGATTCTAATTCAATTTGCATTAAACCCTCTGCATGCCAATCGTCAATCTCAATGTCAAGCTCACAGATTAATGCTACAGTAGTAATCATACAGTATTGCATGTAGGCAGTATGATGAAGTGCACACTAACGTTACATGTAAGTGAGATGTTTATTTCATTCTCAGTGCAAACAAGCAAATAGGACCCATTAACATAACGTTAGGATATGCAGGCCTACACCGTACATGACACAGGCTTTCCTAACACTATGTAAATACAGGCCTTTACGGGACTTCCCACTTTCAGTGACCTCGAGGTCATTTCAGTTCATAAGTTCTGATCACATTTACCTTGATGGACACATCCATGAACTTGAGTGTGGCTCTACAGCGCTTAATCTCCCACATTCATCTAAACGTTTCTTGAACGCAAGTACAGTACAGACGGTGCTGATACAATATTTTCTGGGAGCTGGTTCCATGTTCTCCAAACTCTCGAGAAAAAGTAAATAAACTTTCCAAAAAATTATTCAAATGCAACCGTGGTGAAGACTAGATAGTAACTCCTGTCACTTTCTGGTGCCCCCCCCCCTTCCCTTCCCCAGCACATTCACTCCCATACAGCATTCACTCCCATACGGCATTTACTCCCATACGGCATTCACTCCCATACGGCATTCACTCCCACGGCATTCACTCCCAACGGCATTCACTCCCATACAGCATTCACTCCCATACAGCATTCACTCCCATACAGCATTCACTCCCATACAGCATTCACTTCCATACAGCATTCACTCCTATACAGCAGGAGGGTCTTCACATTGCTGTTATAGATACAGATTTTGTTATGCGGCTGTATTTTTTGGATATCCTGATATATTTGAGTTGGTGAAATGCAGCTCTTGCTTTTGCCAGTCTGCTTTAAATGTCTTTCTGGCAGTTTCTGTGCTTACCACAACACCCAGGTAATCAAACATTTCCACTCTATCGATCTCTGTGATGTCGATATTGATGCTGTTACTACATGTAGTGTTCAATCTCATCTCTTGGGTTTTGGTTGTGCTGATTTTAAGTCCAATCTGGCTAGAATAGTGGTGAAGCCGGTTTGTCTTATCTTGCATTTGCTCATATTTAGATGAAAGGAGAACAATAGAGATCTCCGTGGTGTAGTAGTTAGTACTTTGTCCTCTCACCCGCATGTCCCTGGTTCGTATCCTGGTGGGTCCGCAACCAGTAAATTCACAACTGGTTATTAAAACCCATCACTGTCTTGATATAATGTCCAGCATATGCTTTCGGGACGTTAAACTTTGTTATGCTATATCATCAGCAAAGTTTACATCTTCTAATGATGAGAAGAGAGTCCACCTGCAACCACTGGTTTCATTACTAGTTGTGTTCTTCAATACCAATCAACAGCAACCAAGAACACGATTGATGACAGTATGCACCCTTGCCTTACTCTAGATTGACAGCAAACCAATCAGCAATGTTGTTATTCAGGAGAAGTGCACACTCAAAACCTTGATAAAAACAGCTAATCAGGGTGATAATCTTGGTTGGTATACCATAAGATCTAATGTAAGTATCCTCCACAATGTATCATGATGAATGCTGTCAAAGGCATTCTTGAAGTCAATAAAATGCATGAAGAAAGGTGTTTTCCATTCAATACTTTGTTCAATAATGTTTCTAAGGGTAGAGATTGGGTCGATGCAGTCCTTCCGTTTTCTGAAACCAGCTTGTTCAGGTCTCTGAGTTTTGTATCCAGTGCACTTTCAATTCAATTCAGCAGGATCCTGCAGAAAACCTTACTTAGGAGTGAAAGCAACATGATGCCTCTCCAGTTGTCAGTTTTTGAGGTCTCCTTTCTTTGGTAGCATCACAATGAGCCCATTATGAGCCCCTTTGTCAGCAGGAACCTTTTCACCCAACCAGATGTTACCAAAGAGGTCAGTGAGTACAGTACATCTGTTGCAGTCTCAATGTCTGCTTTCAGCATTTCTGCATTCCTAAAGGATACACATTTTTCGTTCAACAATAGAGTTTCGACACATTTTCGGGCAGTGTCTTGACAAAAATGTAACATGCTTGTAAGCATTTTTCCCAACAAATAAGAAGATAGGACACTTGCGTAATGAAATGATTGGCATATCTAAAGTGTGTATCTGTATCGCCTGTGCAACCTTGAGTGTATGAACTCATCGAAGTGCATCCTACCTGCGTATTACTTATTTACGATGCGTACAATTTGTATGTATAATTTTACAGTACCGCCCACATTAAATTGGCTGTCGCATCGTGAATCGTGATCACGATAAAATTTCATATCGAAATCCTGAACACTTGCTAACGTTTTAACTATACAATGGTAAATCACGATTGAACGATATATCGTGATATCACACACCGACGATATCGTACATTCTAGCTGCATAAACGGTAATACATAATATCGTAATTTCAACCTGAGTGCATCCAGATCAGTAACTCAAATTCGGCTCCTGTTTTTTTATTTTCACGCTTTTTTGGTAGGTCGTAATAACGTAAATTCCTGCGTCAGTGAGTTTATTTTGTTTAAGACAAAGTTTAAGAATCAATATTGTCTCGAGGTTTACTGGACAATCTTAGTATCATTTAGCCTAACGGTACTACTAGGGGCCTACGTATACGCTTACATGTAAATAAACTAGCTTAGGCTTAAAATTGTGTTGAAATATTTACACCATATATGTATTATAGAATGTATTTTTCACAATATGCTGCAGTCAAATTGACTCTTTGCCCTGGCATATCATCGGTAATCAACCAAAACAAGATGGCAACAACCATTGAGTTGCACATTAAAATTGATACAAAACAGCTTATAAGTTTTGTTAGAAGCATATTTTTCCTCAGCTGTCACTGAAGCAGTTTAAATAATGCTAAACAGTGTATGGCTACACGTACCCCGGCCTGAAGTGTACCAATCATGATGGCCATGAAATCAGATGCGATTAAACTTTTTTTTTTGCCCACAATGATTAGAATTGATGTTTAAAGCCCAACCATGTCTTCAAAAACTGTTTTTAAGGTGATTTTAGTTACTTTAACCAAAGTATTTTGGACTACATTTCCTTCCTTAAAAGTAGTCTGACGAGCTCTCCAAAGTACGGTCAAAGTTCAAAACACTGCCATCGGGCCTATAACATTTTAGCGGGGTAATATGTTTTAGATTATTTGAGGAAAACATTAAGATAATACTTATAAAGTACAATTATATAATCTAATTATTTCTTGATGTTTATTTATTTGTTTTTGCAAACCTTTTTTCACCAAAACCATTTCATAAAATTATTTATACAAAAAAATGTCTGCGAAAAACAAACTTGCAGTTTAATTAATGGAACATTCTAAAACTTATTTGCGGACGTTGAATAATTAATCACAAACATGCAGTGACTAAGAAAATAGCGACCAAAATATTTATTTTTTCCCGTCGTGGTGCTAAAAAGAAAAGATGTCCGAAAAGTTTTCTGGAAATGTGTATCATTTAGACTAATTGATATAAGAATATCTAAAAAGTAAGTTATTATTCAATCATCAATTTTCTACAACGTATAATTTTTTTTGTTTTTAAATAGGAAATGCACATAATCTAGTAGCCTATAACCCTCTTAGGCCTACGCCAATCCCAATGTCAACCCGTACTGAGGGATGTGTATAACCTCAAGGTACACTATACTAGCCAACCCTACAGCCTCGGTAGGCTTACATAGAAGTTACTAGGCCTAGTGAGATAAACATCTCACTCAGTATGCCCTATATCACATGCCATCACATGCTACACACTAGGCTGCTTGCAATAGTGTGTAGGCCTACAGCCGATGCATATGGCTTACACAGTACACAGTCATATGTTATCTGACTGACAAGTTACAGGCAACACAACAAAGCAAACTGACTGACAAACCTCATTCAAAAGATTCTGTATGACGTCCACAACTTTATGTTTCATATGATTTGTTTCGGTAGATTCCATGGTTTAAAGCTTCCTACTGTAAGAAATACTGTTTGAAGTTTGAACCTAGGCCCAGGGGCCTAGTTATTTACTGCAGTCTGTTGCTTAAAGCCAAAGCAAAAAATGATATGTTGCCCAACATATAGGGAGTTGTTGAATATACATTACAAGTCGTGGCTTAATTACAATATGAATATTCATTTTTTTTACAAAAACAGGATTGAAAAGAAAGAGGAAATGCAGCATTACAAGTAAAAATTGAAATACTAGAAGCAGCAGCTATGCCAGCCTTCACATATAATATGGAAACTGACACTAGTCTATCAGTAAAGGAATTACAAGCTTTAGAAAATCTACAAAAAAAGAAAGATTGGCCGCATTTTCAACTTAAAATGTGCAACATCATATTGGGGACTTTTGAAAGAAGCAGGATTTTGGCCAAACTTACAAATGATTCATTACAAGAAACTCATGTTATTACATTATTTACTCAACTGAGACGAAAGTAGAACAGCAAGAAAAATACTTATTGAACGAAAAGATAAAGGCTTTCCTGGATGTTGGTATCATGGAATCAAATACATATAGGAGGAAAATACAAAAGACAAAAAGCAAATGGAAAAAAGAAGTTAAAAAGCGGATGAAATAAGAGGAAATTGATCAAAGAAAGAAAACTAGCAAGCTCAGATTTCAACTAGAACATGATTTTGAAAGGCAGAAATATATTGCAGAGTTGAAAACAATCATGATGGAGACCCTTACTATAATCAAATTAAGACTGAATATTCGTAAAGTTAAAGCCAATTACCAGAACAGCTACCCTAATATAAATTGTGAATTTTGTGACCATGAAGATACTACTAAACATATCTTTTAACTGCTTTTACTTTAAGAGCATTATTGGAATGGATATGAGCAAAACAAACTTTTATGATACGGACAATATGGAAAACCTAAGGAAAATAACATGGTACGCAGAGCAAATGAAATAAAATATAAACTGAGCTAACAATGAACAGATGAGCTTCCCATCTCCGTGCAGTTTAAACCAATAGTATATTTAGCCAACAGTGTTTTACGAGTCTTGCACGTCATCTTCGACAGGGTGCTCAATGTGTTGAAAGCGTCGTGGTGTATTTTGGAACAAGGGTGGACAACTAGGCCTGAAATCATTGCTGTTCGGGCGGACAAAATTTTCGCAGCAATTCAATTTGGGGAACAAAAGGCAAAATCCTTAATCATGATTAAAATAGTAAGATGGCAATTACCGACATGGCAATTAACAACATGATTGATGTTTAGTAAACCTACTGTAACTAACAAGTTGCAACTAACTTTTAAGGAGACATAAAGTCTGACATAATCCTTATTTCATATAATAGAATTGAAAATAACAAATGTATTGACGAAGTTTTATAACTCCCGAAGCAATCTAACACATTTTTTGTAATTATTAAAAACTTTAATACTACAACTTAAGGGAGCTGCCATTTTGATTTCAAAACATGCAGAATATGATGTCATAAACCCAGTAGGATGTTGGAATGCGTTGCATTTCTTTATAATCTACCTGAAGTTTTCTAGATTACGAAAAATTGTTTTCCTTTTGTAAGGGTCAGGACATTTTTGCGTACACTTGAAATTATCAAAACATGCTGTAAAAACTTTTGTCACATTAATTTGAAATAAAAACTTTAATCACATTTATAAAGAAATACATTATAATCCTTAGGTCCTTATTGGGGAAATTATGTCATAATGCACAATATTTGAATAAAGAATTGAACAAAATGGCAGCCCCCATGTGTCGATTTCAAACATGAATAACTTGAGATAGGAATAAGATTTTGACTTGCTGTGTTTGGCAGTTGGTTAAGATTTTGTATCCTCTATCATATGAAATAATGATTGTATCAGACTTTATGTCTCCTTTATCCCCGATTTTAGGCTACGGTAGAGAATTTCCATCACAAAAATCAATTTATACCTATCAAAGACTTCCAAAATCACCCAATCTTCAACGTACGCTACTGCCCAGAAATTTCCATTTTGCACTAGATTGTCAGTATTGTTCTAGACACTGGCTAAACGATAGACAAAATTGCACAAATATTGAAACGTCATTATAATGAATAGTCATATTTTCTTGTATGTTGGGCAATATATCACTTCTTCTGAAGGGTTCGACTATTTGATTGTATTTCTACCTAGCCTACGTACTGTTTGTGTACTACCGCAGTGACGTGGTTTATTACGTGACTGGACGGTACAAAAAAACGAGAACGCTAAGGCTACCGGGGGTGCTATTTGGTACATTTGGACATAAATGCTGTTGGACATTATTGTGATATTTGCAGATTGAAAGGCTACCGGGGGTGCTATTTGGTACATTTGGACATAAATGCTGTTGGACATTATTGTAATATTTGCAGATTGAAAGTGAATGTCCAAAAATCTCAAGTTATTATAATCTTAAGAAGAAAATTCCGAAAACTGCCAAAGTTTAATTACAAAGGTCAAAAACTGCAGGTAATTACTGAGTTTAAGTATTTGGGAATCAACTTTTCATATAATGAAACATTCAACAGGCAATACAACTTCTACACCATCAAGGGGAAAAAGCCTCATTTGCTGTACTTCAAAAATGTTATACATTCCAATCTGCCAATTGACATTCAGTTTAAATTATTTGGCAGTTTGGTACAACCTATTATGTTTATATGGTTCTAAAATCTGGGGATATGAAAAAAATTGACTCACTGGAAAGACTGCATCTGCGTTTTTGTAAAATCATTTCAAATTTTAGAGGTACACTCCAAGTTTCGTGGTTTATAATGAAGCAGGAAAACATTCATTAAAAGTAGTGGAAGGGCCTTTACAATCAGTGACCAATCAGAAGCCAGAATTGCTATCACGTGATAGCCTATTTGCATATAATTAATGTTTACTGACTGCATAGGCTCTCGAATTTTAATTACAACCGTCTGCTTTTTTGAGGATTGGTTTATGTTCGACCCTCTCCCTATTTTGTATTAGTCGGTCGGTTGGTGGGGAAAATGTTTCATCGAGGGATCAGGTCCTAAGTTCTCATACGACCGTTTTCAAATTTTCATTAGTCGGTCGTTTGGTGGGAAAAATGTTTCACCAAGGAATAAGGTACCAAGTTCATATACGACCGTCTCCCTATTTTTTCATTGGTCTGTCAATTGGTGCATATGGGAATGTTTTATCTCATAACAAGCATAATAAAAAAATTCGCGGAACTAGCTGCGATGTGTTAACGGAAAACTATAAATAAACTTGGTAGGATTTGGATTTTATCATTATTATGCTGGTTGGTTTTAAGAAAGAAGTTATTAAACAATACATGAATAGTGGAATATACTTTAAGTTTGCACACCGTGGAGGCCAAGTTTGTTAGATATTCTTTGAGGGCGAACAAAATTGCACTAAGTCTCAACTGTTTCAAAGCTAAACTTACTAACACCTGTATTGCTAACTAGTTTTTGTTATATTATTTTTTACTCATACTTTTTACGCTCGGTTGGCGTTCATGTCCTCTTGAAGGATTTTTGCCGACTTAACCGATTCAGATTCAGATTCAGATCAACACAAATGAAAGGCCGTTCATGTGTGTATATTTATCATACAAAAGTATTATGTGGTTTCAGAGATTTGAGAGTGTTTACGCGTAGCTTGGTCATGCATGATTGTCATTCTTGATAATACCAGTGACCGTTAGAGGCTAAGATGGCCTATGGGAGAGGAGCGGGACAGCATGAAGGAGAGGGTGGGACGGCATGTAGAAGAGGGTGGGACGGCTTGCCATGTTTGACGGCATAGCATGCCGCATGTGGTATGTGGGCCAAGTGGAATGGAACTTTAGACAACATTTTATTTAACAACTAGCCAGTTTTAATGAAATATCTTTGAAGCAAAACAAATTAGAAAAAATTTAATGCACCAGAACTTCAGTTCAAAGGTTTGTTAGACAAGGCATTACTGATAAAGAAGCTTTTTTAACTCATTTTTTTTAAACAAATGTATTACAAACTGTACTTGTGCTGAATAGAAAATAATTTTTAAGAAAGCATTGATAAGAAAAGATATAAAGAAGTTTATTCAGGATACAATAAACAGATATTGATTTATACAAAAAGTTTAATAAATAGCATAATTCTTGATTTTTGGCATCATAATTATGCAACCTAAGGTTGTCGTTATGCCTAGCTCTTGCACTTCTTCGTTCATGATTGTTCTTGATAATATTTCAGCCAAATAATGTTATTATTTCTAATGAATACAGTCATATAATAAGAAATATATCTCACTTTAACAAAATATACAAGAAAACTGTAGAAAATGGAAGAAAATAAGCCAAAATCCGACATTGGAAAACGCTTATCACCTCTTCACGCTATATTTACAATACACAAACAACAGGAAACTATCTGCAAACAATAGCACAGTCCATGCCGCTTGGGGTGCTAAGATTACGTCAGAATTGAAATAAAGGGATACATAAACGGAAGGAAAAATTTCTCTCATCGATTTCTTGGAAAGTACGGGCCCTTTTTTCCAACTTTTTTTTTACGGGAGGATCGTTAGATCTGCTTGGATAACACGGTTTTCGTAGACCAGTCTTTAATCCTTGGTGATGGATCTGGTGAGAACTCTACCCGAACCGTCTTTCCTGATGCTGTGCGAATAGCGGACAGGAACGGTGATTTCTTCGTCGTCTTCCCAGGCTCTACCGGTTCCAGGATCCACATGACTCAAAGTTGACCGATTGAATGACGTTATGGTCTAACGTCATGCCTCTGACTTTGCACTCCCCTTCAGCGACGGTGTCCTTGAAATGTCACACCTCCCTCGTCGATACGTAACACCTTGTACCCATAGCTACAGCCTTCACCCACGTCACAGCTCACCCACTTCCTCGTAAAGCGCTCGTTGTTCATCGTGGTGTTTACGTCGTTCTTTGGCCAGAGTCTCTGCGCAGATTTCCACTAGATGCCAACCTTGTCGAAAACCTTTGTTGTTCAACCAGTTTCGTCTTAGCCGTGCCACAAACAACGGTAGAACTCGTAGGCTGTCTTTGACGCCCCATCCCATCCGTCTACTTTGTAAGGACCGATGTTTTTCTCCTCCAGGAGATCAGGCGTGTTGCATTTGCCGACCCTCTCGATGTTCAAACCATTTCAACCATTGAAGTACTTTAACGGATTGAATGTCATTGCCGTATCCGGAATGAGGAACCAGGGCGATTGTTTCAGTATGCAGGAACTTTCGTCGAAACATGCGCATGCAGGCCATGAAAATAGTGATGCATTTTTTAAAGGAATATTCGCCTGTAGTTTCAACAAACTTTTTTTCGGAGGGGCAAGCATCCTAGCCGGAGTAGTTCTACATTACTGCAGCAGTACTGGTACATTTCACGAGCCACGTCAAATTCTTGTTCTTCTGTCCCTCGTACGATAAGAGAAAAGTTTTTGAGCAGGTTTCATGTGATCAGCATTGTAGTTTTCGACTAGTTGCGGCCAAGGACCGACGTATTTTTCGTAAAGTTGCGTGTTGAAAAGGTACGGGAAATAGCCCTTATTCTTTTCCGTCAACCAGAATGTCTTAGGAAAGAAAAAGATAGGAGCCGGAATGAAGTTGGACGAATCGATGATCCTCAGGGTCGTGACATCTTTCTCTTTCTTGTTCCTGGCTGTTTCTTTCAAGTCGATGCTCATTAGCTTCGCTCTGTTCATCACAACGTTGGGACACATTCCGATGTTATTTATGTGATCTAGAATAAAATGGCCGTCGTATCCTTTTATGTTGTGAGCGATGGTGGTCTTCCCCTTGTTTTCTGGAGAAAGCAGCCAAATGCAAAAGTCTTTTTGAGTGTTTTCTCCCTAGAAAACGTGTTCTCGTTTACCGCATGACGCGCAATCTTGATAAATATCTTCGTTTTGGATAGAGATCAAGTAAACACGATGTGCTACACAATAGTTTGGCACGTGCAAATATCCTCCGTTGTCAAGCTTGTGTTCCTGCATGCATTCGAATCGAAAAAGATGTATTTCAGAGGGAGGCTCTATTCTTCCATCAACTCATCTTCCAGGCCGAGAAAATCACGAGCCTCTTCGTCGTCAACATCTACCTCCTCCTTCGCCACCATCCACCTCCGCCACCGCCTACACCCCTCCTCCTCCTCCTCTTGTATTTTTGTAGAACTAAGAACAAGCTCTATAAAAAGGTTTCTTAAGAATAGAACGGATGCAAATTTTACCTCCTATAAATTATTTTACAATCGAATACGTCATGCTAAGAAAGATTATTATGATTCAATGCTCCATCCTGACAATAGTAATGTAAGAAAAATATGGAAAGTTATTAATGAACTTGTTCATGGCTCTATAAATAATAATGTAATTGAGGAACTTTTTCATGAAGGACATTATATTTCGAATATAACATCTGTGATATATTTCATGATTATTTTGTCAATACTGGACCTTCTGTACAATCAAAATTGCGCCATGTGAAAATTATGTATTTACTGATTATCTTAGGAATAGTTTCGACGACATCAGACGACGAGTGAACACACAATTACAAAAACGGGGTCATCGGCTGCGTATTCGGTTATAATAGTAACATTGCTATCACGAAACGCCTAATACGACCCAGACGAGAACACAGGTACGACGTACGGACAGACATAACATCGACAACCATGCCCACGGCCTTTAATAACCACTTGTGGTGCACTGGCGTGTTTATCCAACCCAGGCTTAAAGCCAGGGCCTCGTGGTCTGTAAACATGTATGATAACCGCTACACCACTGTTAGTAGACATGAATAGTTGTAATTCTTCATTGTATTTAACTGCAACCGACACGCTTGAAATTCATGATATAATATCAATCTCAATCATACTTCCCCTGGTTATGATGATATCTCACCCTCTGTTGTAAAGTCGGTTGCTGGTTGTATTTCTGAACCTCTTTATTATTTAGTAAATCTTTTTTATCAAAGGGTATTTTTCTAATAGCTCCAAAATTGCTCGTGTAATCCCTATTTTAAAGGCTGAAAGGTGGTGAAAAAAATCTTCCAAAAAATGATAGATCTATTTCGGTACTCCCCTGTTTCTCTAAATTATTCGAAAGAGTTGTTTTCAATAGAATATCAAATTTCTTAATCAAACACAGTGTGCTCTATGACAATCAATTTGGTTTTCTACCTGGTGAATCAACTTCCCATGCAATCATCCACCTTATTGATAAATTAACTACTGCCTTTAAAATAAAGATTTTGTTTGTGGTACCTTTTTCGACCCTTCAAAGGCCTTCGACACTTTAAATCATTGTATATTACTTCGTAAACTTGATAATTATGGTATACGCGGGGTTGTATTAGATAGGCTTAAAGGTTATTTATGTAATCGCAATCAGTTTGTATCTTTCAACAATACGAAGTCTGCACTTGATGTTTTGAAATGTGGTGTGCCTCAGGGGTCAATCTTAGGCCCTATATTATTTATCATTTATGTAAATGATCTTCCTGAAGCCTTGCAAATTCTAGCCTTATTTTATATGCTGATGATATGAATCTCTTTGTTTCTGGACCCAATGACAACAAGCTTTTTTCTACTGTTGAAAATGAATTAAAACTAATTAGTTCCTGGTTCATGGTCAATAAATTATTATCAAATGTCACTCAAACTTCAATCGTTTTTTCAGTCCGCCTGTCAAACCTACGAATCTTGACAATGAGTTGATATCTGCTACTAATTACGATATTCCCTTATTTAGTGCTACTAAATTTCTAGGAATTATCATTGATAAACATTTAACGTGGCATAACCATATTTACTTAGTATGTAGTCAAATTTCTAAGGGTATTAGTATTATCTTTGTCTGAAACATCTGCTGCCCACTCTACAGTAGTGTCTCTATACAACACTCTTATTTTACTCTATCTTTCGTATTATAATATTGTTTGCGGATGTACGTATCATTCACGTCTAAACAAACTTGTTGTACTCCAAAAAAGGGTAGTTTGTTTGATTAGTGACGTAAACTCTTTTCACCACGCTTTACCTTTGTTTGCTAAACATAACATTTTATCTATATACGATATTACCTCTTATCAAGTTAATATCTCCATGCATCAATGGCATTAATTAAGCTCTCCTTTCTTTTCCGCACTTTTTTCTGTGGCCGTAATAGTATTCATCCATATTCAACAAGAAACTCTAATCAACTTAGTCTCCCACTCAATAGGCTTAACTATTCTCAACTTTCTATTCATTTTATGCGTAGGTCCCAAACTCTGGAATTCTCTCCCTTCCTATATAAATGCATTAGCCTCAAAATCTTTGTTGAAAAATTATTTTAAAACGTTCTTATTTTCACATATTTGAAAAACACTTTGCCTTGACGTGTTCTTGGATCAATTTTACCCTGACTGGTTTGATTTTTTTCAAATTTGTCTTTCATGCAGTTTCCCATTTTGTAGTATCTCTCTTTATTTGATCACATTTTTTGTCATAATTGATCGAAATACGACTAGTGTTGCACAATCATTGTTATAATTATTTGTGTGTGCTGGAGTGGGTGATGGGGAGGGGGGGGGGGGAGGGGGGGAGAGGAGTGGGGTGTTCGTTTATGTATTTTGTGTTCTGGAGCCCACACATTTATAAGTTACTCTAACTTCCTGTGTGGCGCTCCTAAACCACTTTTGTAATTAATGAATGTATATATCAATATCTTTGTTTCATTGTATGTATCATATTGTATACCTGTATATATCTGTACTTGTATCAAAGTGTGCTTGAATAAATGTTTGTATCAATCAGTAACGTTGACCGCATTTGTGTTGGCCTTTGACGGTTACTCCATAAGTAGTGCAAAACGATGGATGCGTTGGCAGATCGTGTGTAATGGTGTTTTGGTCTTGGCATTGATCGTGACTTTGCTCCTTTGGGATCTTCTTGTGGTTTGCAAAACAAGTCTGACTCTTAAAGAATCGGTCACAATTTGCACAATGTATCCATTCGGTCAACTAGCACTCCTTATTTGGTGCATTGAAACAACATTCCCAAACCTTGTGGAAACAACATTCGCAAACCTTGTGGAAACAACGGTGGTCGAAGACTTTGTAGCCTTTATCACAAATGTTGCAGAAGTAGTGGTTATCCAGTTGTCCCGGAAGTGAAATGACCACGTCAACATGTTTGTTGTGGTAGAAAAGATGAAGTTTTATTTCGCAAGAGGACGTCCCCTGAACAGAACAATTCGTGTGGGTTTGTTGTAACGACATTCACTTTGTTGTCGGGTAACACGGCTTGAAAACGCTATACTTCTTCCAATTCATAGGGGGCCATGGCAACACCGGCTCGTTCGTGTAATTCTCTGGCGAGTCTCCTTTGCTCACCGAAACCTTGACGAATATTGTCTTAATTGACGGAGTTGTCGCTCTCTTTATCGATGCGGGCTTAGGCGGTTACGAGAGCTCGGGCTAGACAGAGGTGGTTTTTTTTTTTTGTGATGCGGGTGATCGAGCGTTTTTTTTGGTGTCCAGTCTTTTATATTGATACGTCCACTTCCTTGAGGCCTCTCGATGTGAATCACTTTGATTTCAACGTCTCCGTCAAGCACGAAGGCAGTCTTTGATTGTAGAACTCGAAAAATGGCGCTTAGAAGGCGTTACACGCTCACTGTACCTGATCGACTTCTTCATGTTGATGATTTGCAGCCATCTGGTCATGTTCACCTCCATCGCCCTATTCCTGGTCAACATCCATAGTCTCTAACTCGTCCGCTTCTTCGTCTGGTTGTTGATCAACAACCATAGCCTCCGGATCGTCCTCGGGACCCCCAGCTTTGTTGAGCCTTTCTATTTCTTCAACAAGCGACAAAATTCCCGAACGACAAATAATTGTAATAATTGTTCGTCGGGAATTGGCATGTTTTCAGCAATCAATTGATTCACAAACGCATTGAATTCTTCGGATAGATTACTCCCTCCTCTCGCAATCAACTCCTTCAGTTCTCATTCATGGGAGCCGATATTCCATTCCTGTGTGTCGATTTGTGCATTACAATCCTCTTTGTCGATATTCCAATCCGTTATGTCTATAAAGTCTTCACAGTTTTGTGATTTAACCTCCTCCTTTCTCTCTCCTTCGCAAACCCTTCCGGCAACTCCCAACATTTTTCGCCCGGCCGGTGATTTAAAAAGTAACTTCGCGCCTGAGTGTTGCTTGTTTCCAGCGTCCAGCCTTGATCGAACAAATCCATCATGCGTTGGGCCATGATCTGTTGAAATAGATTTACAGGAAAAGACACGATTGTTAAAAAATATTTAACGATGATAATTAAAATATTTAAAAAACCAATTTAACAGTGGTTTTGTATTTTTTTAAGTTCAAGAGAATTGTTTGCATATAACGAACGATTCGGTCAATATCGTTCAAATAATTGTATCTTGGTTATTTACACGTATCTTCAAGATAATACTGTAATGATAATTAAGATATTTAGAAACATAATTTAGTTGTGGTTTGTATAAAATAAAATAATAAACAAAGGTGAGTTTTTTACAGATTCAAGAGATTTTTTTGCAAATAATGGATGATTTGGTCAATATCGTTAGAAAATTCCATTTAAAATATTTATTACTTGGTTTCTTACAAAAACATCCGAAAAAAACATTCAGATGAAAGCGTTCCTTTACATATGCAAAACAGTATTATGTAAAATACTTACATAACGTCCTCCGTCTGAAATCAAAAAACAAATGGATAATTCTATACCGCACGTAAAACAAGCCGTACAGACTCACAAGAATAATATCAGCAGATAACGTTGTTTGATCGAGATCGAAAAATCGAATGAAAATTTCACGACGACGACGAGTGAACACACAATTACAATGACGGGGTCGTCGCCTGCGTATTCGGTTATGATAGTGACAATGCTATCACGAAACGCCTAATACGACCCGGACGAGAACACAGGTACGACATCCGGACAGACATAACATCGACAACCAAGTCAATGTCCACGGCCTTTGAAAACTAGTTGTGGTGCACTGGCGTGTCTACCCAACCCAGGCTTGAACCCAGGGCCTTGTGGTCTGTAGCCAGTGCCGGATTTAGACCTATGGAGGCCCTAAGCTTGGAATTATGAAGAGGCCTCGATGTAGGTAACGCTTTGCGTTGTAGGCGTGGGGTCCAAGCTATCGTAATTTGGTCGATTCTAATGCAATCTAGCGCATTTCCTGGCTTTAATTACCCAATTTTGACAAAGGGAATGGCGATGTATATTAATAAAAAGAAAAAGGAAATTATCAGTCAAATAAATTTTGTGCTTGATATTTGGGCCATGATTTACCATGGTATAAAAATGCATGATATTAGCCAACCCAAATTATGTAGTACTTTTTTCTATTTTTTCCAATTTATTTTGAGGCCCCTCAATTAGGCGAGGCCCTAAGCTGTAGCTTAGTTAGCTTATGCGTAAATCCGGCACTGTCTGTAGCATGTATGATAACCGCTACACCACAGTTAGTAGACTTCAGAGGAAATCGCGCCATTTAATACAATTTGGTGACTTGGTGGGATACCAACTAGGTAAGATGCTAACTCAAAAAAAAAAAAAAAAAAAACTTGAGAAGATGCCAACTCAAACTTGGCACGATGCCTACTCATATACAATAGAATTTCTACATGGAAGGTCACTTTACTGCTTTAAGGGCGAATAAAATACGATTTTCAGACCGAAGGTTACTTTCACAAGCTATTTGATTTAAACTAGAGGTTGAAGGTGACTTTCACTGTTTATTTAATTACAATTTTTTCTGAAGGTCACTTTCAGGGCGATTAGAATACGTTTTACAAACTGAAGGTCGCTTTCGAATTCTAATTGATTTAAACATTGACATTTACGGCCGGTAGCAGTTTTAAACTAGATTGTTCAAACTTCAATAATCTTTTAAAATATAGATAGGAAATTATATACTTTTTTATTAATGTTTTGACAAGCAGCATGCGATGCGATCCGTTTCCGAAAAACTTTCAGTCCGATTGGACGTAAAGCGTTTATCAAAGGATTGTCACGGATCAACGTTCCACAAGAGTTGGTCGTTAATAAAGAAATGTGGAACGAGTTCGACGTTTTAATCGGACGGGAGACGTTGATCAAGGAAGAAGAAGAACTTCTCTTAGCAATCGTTCCCGTCGCAGAGACCGGTACACGAGAGTAGCTCGATGGTTACATTACACATTAAAAAGAAAACAGATCAAAAGGCGTCGTTCGATTTCGACACGTGCAGAACAGAAACTGACATGGCAGGTACATTATCGCCTTGGGTAGCCTTTTGCGATTTTTTAAGAAACATAAAGTGTGTCAGCGCTTGTTGCGGTGGACGCGTGATTCGAAATGAACATGTCGCCGACGGTGCAAAAAAAAGACAGCTAATACTATCCGTCGCATCCCGCTGGCTTCGCAGGAGTCAACAGCGTGTACGCCGAGGCCAAGAAACGATTTCCGGATCTAAAACGAACGGCGGTACGAACGCGGCTTGAAAAACAAGACACGTACACTTTGCACAAAGCTTCGAGACGTAGATACGATAGAAACAGAGTCGTCGTAAATGGCATCGACGATCAATGGCAAGCCTTTTTCGTCGATCTCAGCATGCCAACAAGTTCCTTTTTAAGCCTACCCGCACCTGACCTGACTTTGTCTGAAAACTCAGGTATGACAATTACCAACCCGACTTCCTGTTCAGTGTATTGTATTTCCACTCAAAACAATGATTGTTTATCTGCCATTCCCATGCTCACCACAGCCAATTAGCCCAATAATATTTTGGTGATAATGATTACAGAAAGCCAGTGTTGAATAATCATAGCAATTTTGTGATTTGAATCACTCATCTATTAGGCTTGGGCGATATTGAACATTATGCAATATCGATATATCGCCTGAAAAATATCGATAATATTGAAATATCGATATGCAAATTATAGGACGTCATACGTAAGTCGTATGTACTGTTCTGGGCAAGGTAATCTCGTCTCGGCTCAAAAAAAGTCAATTAAAACTTTTTGTACAAATTAAGAGAAATCACTGCAAGATATATACATATCATCTTTAAATAAACACCCACTATGTTTAAAAATGTTCTTTACATGGTTTCTATCTCAAAAGATCAATCACAGAAACATTGAAAAAGTTTAGACCTCAGCAAATTCTTTTTAAAAAAAAATGTTGTGGAACTGGTATAAGGCCTACACTGTATGCCCTACAAAAATCGGCTCCAATTCTTCTTAAAATTTTATAAGTCACTTACTTCTTATGAAAGTTGTACTAAAAAGGCATTATTTTGGTAGCATTTTATGGACTTCTAGACATTCAGAAGTCCATATATAATCCCTATTATCCAATTTCTAGTCTGCTTCAATCATCGCACGAGTGTTGTCACTCCGAAGAAACAGTGGTAGCCTAGATGGTATGTGTGTACATAGTATAGTATAATACTGTACAGTGAGGTGTATGTAGTTACTGCACTGTACATTATCTGATGGATCTGGCCAGACCAGTCTGTCACTTTTACTTTAGACTTTCTGAACGAACAAATTAGTGAGAAAAACCTCATAATTTTGTCAGTAATTTGTCAATAAATGATTGTTTGATATTAAAATTCAGATTCAGTATTCCTTTTGAGGAAACTTAACACGATGTTTGAGGATTTAACATCTTATGATTTTTGTTGTCTGAACATCGTAAGCCAACAAGTTTAAAATTGAAGTATTGCGCAATGCCTCTGTACTCCGCGAGTCAAGTGGTTTTTTGTTCATGGAAGGATTTTTGGGTAATTGTTATCACAATATTAAAGTTTTGATAAGTTTTATCATAACTGACTGCCTGAAACTTTCATATAAATGAAATTTATTAACTTTTTGTGGCTGTTTAATAAAAAAATACTTGGATGTTTGATAGTCATATTTAGCTTTTTAATAGTTTATGTATTGTGTATTATTGAAAAAACATAATATCGATATATCGATATGACCCTTAAACTCAATATCGGCCATATCGATATAGGTCAATATCGAAATATATCGAAATATCGATATATCGCCCAAGCCTATCATCTATGTTAAATGTCTTTGTGGGAGAAGTTTCCTTTCAAACTGGTGATAAAAATAGCTGTGCATAATATGCCTGAGGTGATATGTGCATTAACTATGAATGATTAACGGACCATTTCTCCTACGGACAGATATTGCTTCATATGTGCTTGAACGGTTCAACAAAGGATGCATACACGTATTTTCCAAATTTGCTTAAGCAATACCTTTCAAAAACAAATCAGGAGCATCGCTTTTGTCTGCATTCCGAAAGTTTTTCAAAGATGAGCCTAACAAGTGTTGTAGGTCACGATGGAATCATTTATTCATGGAGCATTTCATGAGTGTATTCACAGTTGAAGATGATAATAAAATGCCTGACTTTGAAAAACGAAATTGTCAAGTTCCTCTTAGTTCTATTTCCATATCACATAATACAGTACTTGAAAAATTAGAATGTTGAAATACTTCTAAGTCAGCGGGACCAGATGGTATCCATCCAAGGATTTTATATGAGTGTTCTGATATCATTGCTTCATACCTAACTACATTTTTCCAACTGTCCTAAGACAATATGACAGTTCCAGATGATTGGAAGATGGCAAATATCTCACCTATTTTCAAGAAGGGCAACAGATCTTTAGTATCAAATTATCGCACTGTGAGCCTAAGAAATCAATAATAGAGTAGGTCAACATATTTTTGGGGTGGTTAAGTCTGTTTTTTGTTGGTGGGTTTTAATTCGAGCATGGAGATTTTAAGTAGGCTGGAGTTGTTAGGAAAGAAATACAGTTTGATGCTTATTTTGGGAGAAATGCAAGCGGGAGCTTCAATATCGTTGTAATGCTAGAACATTAATGATGTAGTAGCACAATGTATGTTTTGGGGCTGGGTATAAGAGTTACATTGGGTCGGCTTGGGTTGTTAGGAAAGGAATACAAGTTTGATTAGCAGTGGCACAGCAAAAGGTTTTGGAATGCCAGGAAGGGTGGGTAAACCTTACAGGCCCTGGTCAAAATCGATTTAGGACTAGTCTCTAACAATGACACAGCAATATCTTTGCTATGGGACCTAAAGCGCCAGAGTGTCGAAAGGAACTCGGGGAAATGGATAGAGCAGAAATCAAGTTCATGTGAGTTTTTTGTCAGTAATTGTGGGCACTTTTCATTTAAAAGAGGGGCACTCTTGTCAGTTGACAGTTTTTGCTTGTCACTTTTGACTTCCCACACTTTCGGTAGGCAAATTTCGCTTATGGCTTCAAAGATTGGGGAGCCATGACCAATATTGACAATTACCCATTAGGCAAACAAGTAAAAGGCTTCTTTTCAAAATTGCTGCTTAGGTTTAGGTTTACCAAGGATTATAACGTCCCAAGAGAAGTCCATTAGAGTATTTACGTTAAGACGCCCACCGTGATGGTTATTTTATTAACTAGTTGTGGAGCACTGGGGACAAAATCCCAACGGGCCAGCAGGACTCTAGTTGCCCCACTGCGTATGGGAGCTTTAATATTGTTTGAATATGTGAAAACTGTTTTTCAAGTAAACCTTAAAAGCTAAGCCTCAACATCAATATGATGCAAATTTTATTAACAATGTTTGCTTTTAAGTAAAATATAAATCATAAACAGACATACAAACAGCAATATACTTTTGTATAAAATCAAGATAAATTTGACATCCTTGCAACAAGACATTATTTTAACTATTGATAATTTATTAGTCATTCTGAGCAAATAATTAATTATTGCAATTAATGAATCACAATTAATCACCGCATCTAGGCCTATCATCCCACAAATACACTTCCAAGTAGAATCATTATAGCAAATATGACGAAAACGATTTAAAAACTTTCTTTTGAAGTCCTGTTTAATATCATACTGATCTACTGGACACTTGAATCCTTTAATGTCCCCAGTGCTCCTAAAAAAGGAAAAAAATGTTCCTGTAATTTGAAAGAATTTGTCCGGAAATGAAATAAATTACCCCAAATTTGGCCATAAATTCCCCAAAGTGAGGAAAATGTTCACGAAAATGTTCTGAAAAATGCAAACAATATCTGAAAAAAAGAGCAAAAGTTACCCGGGTGGGTAGGGGGGGGGGGGGGCATATTACAAGTCAAAAAATTATCGAAATAGTTCATTTCGTGTATTAGCACCTCCCCCCCTCCCCCTCCCTCCTTTTTATTCCCACCCACCACTAAGAATTTCTTTAAAAAGGCACTGGATTTATGCATAACTTACAGCCTACAGTCTGTAGCCTTGCAAACAAATAAGTTACTGTGTATAAGATAACTGCAAGCCAGGTCATGCGTCTAATGCGATCTACAGGGGACACATAACATAACAAGATGGCGGGCTAAGAAGGGTGAATCACTCCATAAAAAGCCAAAAAATAACACCACCAAAAAAAATCAAAGACGCCCAGAGTTAGTAAAGAACTAATCAATATTGACTTTAAAATTGTGAACAGAATTGGAGCTAATTACCCACTCAGGCAAACCATTCCACTCATTAACATCTCTTTGAGAAAATCTAAAACGCCGAATATCTATCCGTGAGAACTCTGGTCAACTTTAAACTGTCACCACGTGTCACATGAGGATTAACCGAAACATGCAAGAAATTTCGGAAGTCAAAGCATCACTACCAGATAGGAATTTAAAAACCTGAGTCATATCGCCACGTAATCTTCTCAACTCAAGCGTGGTCAAACCAAAAATTCACAACCTAGATTCATAAGAGAGATTCCTTACTTCGGGAATAAGTCTAGTGGCTCTTTGCTGAATCTGCTCCAAAATGAACTTATCCTTCTCATAAAGAGACTCCAAGCCTGAATAGCTTACTCAAGGTGAGGCCTGACTGACTGCTTATACAAATTAAGAACAACCTCTCTACCAAGAAAACAAAAATTTCTTCTAATTAAACCAAGCATCCTATTTGCCCTTGCAGCTGCTAAAGCACACTGTTTAGAAGGTTTTAGATTGCTATTAATGACAACACCTAGATCATTTTCTTAATCAACACAACCAAGATTTGAACCATTCATGCATTAATCAAAAGCCCAATTGCTCTGACCAAAATGAATAACTTTGCATTTATCAACATTGAATGATATTGTGTGGACTGACCTTATAGTCCACCGGTTTGGATGACGTGGTGTGGCCCTGCAAGCTGCTGTCACCCTGGGGTCCTGTAGATGAAAACAAGAGGATCCCTATGAATATACAGAAGTGTGACAAAGTGAAATCTCTAGAGTGTGCGTGCTGGCGTATGTCTCTCATGTGTGTTAGGCTGTTTGACTACTGCCCAGTGTAACACTGATCCAATGACATCTGGTATTAAGAAATAATAATGTAGTGGCAAATACAAGGGGGCATGTTGGTATATCTAAGCTAGGTATAACCTAGTTGGATCTGCCTGCACTAGGGGCAGCTGGTTGCTGGGATATAAGAGCAACAATCCAAGTGAGTTAGGGACATTCCAAGTGAGTTAGAAATGTGTTGCTTGTTGGTCGATTGACCGAATAAATAAATGAGCAGGCATGACTACCCGCGTGGTCGACATGACAGGTGATGCTCATGCACTGGGCAGAAGATACCCAGTGAATAATTAGGTACATAATATACATTGGCTTTACCGTAGGCAGTAATGCCGTAGCCAAAACATGGGACCTAATGAATGCGATAAGTAATGTATACCAAGCAGGTGAGTTAGCTTTGGCACACAATACGTTGAAGTATGATACATATAATTAATGTACATACAGCACATAATATAACTTGTAATGGTAATATAATTACAAGGCAAAAGTGCATGGCATGATAAAAATATGATAACCATAAGTACATAGGAAGGCACTAAGAGAACATAAAGGTGCTTAGATAAAGTAAAGCAACTTAGCTGGTAAACTGGTTGGCTCCAAGACATTGTTAGCTTTATTTTTTCATTTCATTTAATGTTACTCTCTGTGCGTACCAAGCTATTTTCTTTAGGTTTTTCATATTGTCCATATCATAAAGGTTTGTTTTGCTCAAATCCATTCCAATAATTTTTTAAAGTAGACACACTTAAAGATATATTCAGTACTGACACTGACAATAGTATCGTCATGGTCACAAAATTCACAATTTATATTAGGGCAGCTGTTCTTGTAACCTAATGGGACCTAATGAATGCGATACGTAATGTATACCAAGCAGGTGAGTTAGCTTTGGCACACAATACGTTGAAGTATGATACATAGAATTAATGTACATACAGCACATAATATAACTTGTAATGGTAATCTAATTACAAGGCAAAAGTGCATGGCATGATAAAGATATGATAACCATAAGTACACAGAAAGGCACTAAGAGAATATAAAGGTACTTAGATAAAGTAAAGCAACTTAGCTGGTAAACTGGTTAGCTCCAAGACATCTCCCTATTCTGCGAACCAATCAAAACATTCCACAACACACAGAATTGAACTGAACCTGAAAAACAAAGGGAATGTATAACCGGGCAGCAATAGCTACACACAACCTGAAGCAATGCAACTGAGGAAAGTACCAAACCGTTACAGTAGCTCCCCCTTAAAACACAAGCGAAGTAAAGTGAACGATAACAAAAATGGGGTGACAAGCTGGTCAGGAATACCACGTCTTCCAAAGAATCACGTCGGGTTTACCAATGTGGGGACTGACCTTATAGTCCACCGGTTTGGATGACGTGGTGTGGTCCTGCAAGCTGTTGTCACCCTGGGGTCCTGTAGATGAAAACAAGAGGATTCCTATGAATATACAGAAGTGTGACAAAGTGAAATCTCTAGAGTGTGCGTGCTGGCGTATGTCTCTCATGTGTGTTAGGCTGTTTGACTACTGCCCAATGTAACACTGATCCAATGACATCTGGTATTACGAAATGATAATGTAATCGCAAATACAAGGGGGCATGTTAGTATACCTAAGCTACGTGTAACCTAGTTGGACCTGGCTGCACTAGGGGCAGCTGGTTGCTAGGATATACCAACATGACCACAGCAACAATCTAAGTGAGTTAGGAACATTCCAAGTGAGTTAGGAATGTGTTGCTTGTTGGTCGATTGACCGAATAAGTAAATGAGCAGACATGACTACCCGCGTGGTCGGCAGGGGAGGTGATGCTCATGTGCTGGGCAGAAGAGACCTAGTGAATAATTAGGTACATAATATACATTGGCTTTATCGCAGGCAGTAATGCCGTAGCCAAAACATGGGACCTAATGAATGCGATAAGTAATGTATACCTAGCAGGTGAGTTATCTTTGGCACACAATGCGTTAAAGTATGGTACATAGAATTGATGTACATTATACAGCACATAATATAACTTGTAATGGTAATGTTATCACAAGGCAAAATGCATGGCATAATAAAGACATGATAACCATACGTACATAGAAAGGCACTAAGAGAATATAAAGGTACTTAGATAAAGTAAAGCAACTTAGCTGGTAAACTGGTTAGTTCCACTAACAAAATATCGTAT
Organism: Chiridota heheva; assembly: GCA_020152595.1. Classification (NCBI taxonomy): domain Eukaryota; kingdom Metazoa; phylum Echinodermata; class Holothuroidea; order Apodida; family Chiridotidae; genus Chiridota; species Chiridota heheva. The sequence continues at coordinate 1,365,182 of JAIGNY010000491.1, forward strand.
CCCTATATATTCTGCTGCAGTCAGAAATGACAGAAGAATGCACATTGCATGTAGCCCACAAACTGAATAAACAGCAAAGGACTAGGAACCAATCAAAACATTCCACAACACACAGAACTGAACTGAACCTGGAATACAAAGGGAATGTATAACAATAGCTACACACAACCTGAGACAATGCAATTGAGGGAAGTACCAAACCGCTACAACATCTGACATGTTTGGGACCAAGAGACTAACTTATTCAGATCAGTTTGTATGAGGGAAGAATCCCTAGCACCATCAACAATCCTGTACAGCTTAGTGTCATTAGCAAATTTACAAATCCTGGAGCCAAGGGAAACAACAATATCATTAATGAAGATTAAGTAAGAAAAGAAGCGGACCCTATACAGAACCCTGAGGAACACCACTTGTAATCTTCTTCCATGGAGGAACTACACCATTAACAACAACTCTTTGTGACCTGTCGATTAACCAAGAATTTATCCAACTGGCACACTTTCCTTCACACCAAATGAGCCTGCCTAACGGAGCCTTATCAAATTCTTTTTGGAAGTTTAAATAGATAACATCCACATTATGACCAGAATCAACTAGTTTAGAAACATCATCAAAAATTTCAATGAATTAAAAACACAAGACCTCTTAGGTAAGAACCCATGCTGGGACAAATTCAACAAACCATTGACCAGATAACGATCTAGTACACCATCCTTAACAATGGACTCCATGACCTTGCACACAACACTGTTCACAATTTCAAAATCAACATTGATAAGTTCTTTACTAACTCTGGGCGTCTTTGATTTTGTGTGTGTGTGTGTTTGTGTGTCTATGTGTGTGTGTGAGGGTGTGTGCACGTGTGTGTGTGTGTGTGGTGTTAGTTTAGGCTTTTTATGGGGTGACTTACCCTTCTTAGCCCGTAATCTTGTTATGTTATGTTACACTAGTAAGACTCACTGGCCTAGTGCAAGACGTATTTTATCAGTGAGTATTAACACTTACAGCCAGTGATTCAATCGCGTTATATGGTTGAAATAACTTACTTAAGCTATTTAGCCATTCTTGGCTTTTAATTCCCAGACAGGCATACTTTTAAGCTTGGCATAAAACGTCAACCAAACGAAACATGAACATGATATACGTCAGGAAACTTAGAAGGTTAATGATAGGACTTATATCCTAATGCGATTTCGATGTTTAGAGCAAGAACAAAAAATGAATTGGACCGTTTACCTTCTTATGTTCTTTGCCTTTGGAATGCGGAGGTTGGAAAGATATTTAAGGCACAAAACATCTGGTAATTGAGCTAAATGGCCTCATTATTTGCTACAGTTAAGTTTGTGGTTTTGATTTGCTGGAACAAGTTTTCAAGGAGAAGAACAAGTCATGGGTTTAGATAATCCGCAAAATATGTTTTGACTGAAATTTAGAGTATTTAAACTTTTTGTTGTTTTATTTTGTCCTATGTTAGACTTTCTTATTATGCGACATGAATACCATCTCTCATAGGGTTTTTTTATATTTTATTTTTAAACCCAATTTATAGCCCAAATCAGCTATCGACTACAAAAGTTATACGCCAATTGGGAGAAACTTAAAACGGGATATTACGCTCGATTAGCATATGTGCAAGACGGTATTTTAACGCTCCTGCCAATGAAAACGTAGTTTTCCTTTAATCGGAGATGATTGGTGGTATTTCCCGAGCCAATGTTATTATATATGCTAAATTCATTCTGAATCTGAAACGGTTAAGTCGGCAAAAATCCTTCAAGAGGACATGGACGCCAACCGAGTACATTCGGAATGCGCCGAGTGAAATCCAACTATCTGAAAGATTTTATGTGAATTTTGGAATGCAGAATTCGTTAAATCTACGCAACCATATGAATTATTATTGCATCAACATATCGATCTATTTATTAAGCAAACATAGCAACACAGTAAAATATCCAAAAGACGCATAGGATATGATAAACGCTGCAAACATCCAAACGTTACCGGGCGAGAACCTGGCTCTTAAGTTTGTCATCGCATAAGCTCAAATCCCTTTAAGGGATGTTGAGCAAAAAAATGTACACGCCTAATCAAAGTCAATTGGCTTCAACCTGTTGTCAAAAAAAGTTGCCCAGGAATTCCGAGCAACTTGGTTTTCGGTATGAAGACTTTCCTATTTTAATCTGAAAATCAGCACACGGAAACTTGAATTGGTTTTACACCTTGTAGATATCGTAATAACTCAATTGCTTTCAAAAAGGATACACATTGCTCGTTCAAAAATAAAGTTTCGACAGATTTTCCCAATCAATAAGAAGACGCTTGCATAAAGAAGTGATTGACATAAATTGGGTGCGTAATGCATTTCCTGTGTAAATTTCATCGTATGATTTGCGTCCTATATTTATGATACTTATATTGGCGCGTACAATTTGTATGTTTTGATAAAGAACAAGGGCGCACGTTGATGAGGTAGATGAATTTGAATAGTTATAATAGTGCGTAACAACACAATCATTTTTCGCGTCTTGTAACAAACGGGCAGTGTGGTTGTTTGTTGTATCTGCGCCTGTTTTGGCCCCCTTTTCAAGTTATACGCGCGCGCGCGTTTGCAAGATTTGTTGCAACGCTAACGCCCTGTTTACAAGACACTGAATTTCTTCCAGAAAATTGACAATTTTTACCCTTTTTCACAAGGAATTCGGGAAATCTACCAAAACGTAAGTTGAAAAAAGTTGTTCAGCTCTTTCTGTCTGTATGGTTACACTAGGCAACAGTCTAGGGCGTCAGTACTAATTTTCATGCTCTTTTGTGACAACTGTATCCTACTCACGTTAGAAGAGTGTCCAGGTTTACATATGATTGATGGATTATTCGGTTCGGTACCCACCTCATGTGGCTCGGTTCGGTAACAGTCGGCTGCGGCCTGAGTGTCAGCAGTCAAGTCTCAAACACTAGGCTAGGCGTACTAACGACGCGTACTGTCAATGTCATTGTTAATTATTTGTGTGTCAGACAGAACTCCTTTCCTTTTGTTGGATTTTAATCGTCGACTGCCTGAACCGAAGTTATCGTCTTAATTTACTAGTTGCTGATGCAGAAGACAGTACAACAAGTTACCTTAGCTAGCCAGTTTGGTGTTTGGGTAAGAATATACATAATTTAACGTTAGGACTAACGGGTAGCCTAGTACGTTAAACTGAAACACTAACGTTAAACAGTAACAAAGTAACACTGTGCACATGATGATGGAGTCCACTCTGATAAAAAAAACACGGCACATTCGATAAAGAATATATTTGAAGATGACATGCAAGACTCGTAAAACACTGTCTGACTGTTGGCAAAATATTCTAGGTTAGGCCTACATAGTACTGTATGGTTTAAATTGCACGGAGATTAGGGAAGCTCATCTGTTCATTGTTGTTAGCTTAATTTTTTATTTTATTGAACGTTACTCTCTCTGCGTACCGAGCTATTTTCCTTAGGTTTTCCATATTGTCCATATCATAAAGGTTTGTTTTGTTTAAATCCATTCCAATAATGTTCCTAAAGTAGAAACACTTAAAAATATATTCAGTACTGACACTGACAGTAGTATCGTCATGGTCACAAAATTCACAATTTATATTAGGGTATCTGTTCTTGTAATTGGCTTTAACTTTAGTCATATTAAAAAAACCAAAATCCTTAATGGATACTGGAGGATGCACACTAAGATACTCCACAACATTATCAGCAAGGGACTCCTTGTATTCGTCGCAACCTCATTCACCCCAGGCATCAAATTTGCCTCTAAACGCCCCAGGAACTGGTTACCATGTTTTGTTTGGCTCTAGTGATTATTCAAATCACTCACTTACAACTTATCTTTGTATCGATGGGCAATTACATTCGTACAAATCAAGTTGGAATTTGTCAAAATTCAACTCACGCAGGAGAAAATTACTCCTTCTAATCCTTACCCTTTTTGGTATTATTGAAAACAATCCTGGACCCTCCCCAAAATATCCTTGCAAACAATGCAACAAATCTGTCAAAATAACCAGAAAGGTATTTGTTGTGATGACTGTGACTCGTGGGTTCATAGTAAGTGTGCAGGCATTAGTAATGCAGCTTACAATACTCTTGCATCATCATTTGATGATTGGTTTTGTCCGGAATGTTTGGCACCTTGTGGCCTGTGTAGACTCCAGTGTAGGAGATCCGAAAAAGCAGTACAGTGTGACAATTGTGACCTATGGATCCACACTAAGTGCTGTAGCATTGACGACTCAAAAATACAGCGATCTCATGCATTCTAGCTGTACCTGGGTGTGTGACACTTGTGACTTCATGAACTTCTCTGATTCTTTCTTCTCAACTAACAATTCTATCAACTGTACTAACTCATATGAGCCACTTCAAAATTATTCTTCTGGCCTTGACTGGTATCCAACCACCATCCCGATGTCAAATTGAAAACAAATCCCAAAAGGGAAAAAAGGAAGGTTCTAAAACTCTTGTTATCAACTTTCAGAGTGTTCAAACAAGACGGCCTCCGTGGAAAGTCTTATCAAAGAAAAAGACCCAGATGTCATTATTGGCACTGAAACCTGGCTTAATTCAAATTACCAGCGCTGAAATTTTCCCTGACAACTATACAGTTGTTCGCAAAGATAGAAATTCAAATACTTATGGTGGTGTACTACAGGCAATAAAAAATGACCTGGTTTTCACTGAGCTCACTAAATTAGACTCTGACTGTGAAATTATCTGACCAAATTCCAATTTCCTAAGGAAAAGAGCATGTATATAGGAACATTTTACAGACCCAGTCACAATGATCTCACTAGCCTACTTGAGTTGAAAATCCCTCCAAAAGCTTGGTAAAAATGCTGACAAAAACAATGTTATTCTTGCTGGTGATTTCAACCAACCTAATATTGACTGGAGTCAAAACATTATTTCAGGAACTAACGCTTCCTCCGAAGCAGCCAAAATTCTTCTTGAAGTGACCAATTCATTCAATCTCACTCAAATCGTGCAGTCACCCACCAGAGATAACAACATCCTTGATCTTGTTTTTACTAACAATTCACCAGCTGTTACCTCAGCTAATGTCATTCCGGTATAAGTGACCATGATATTGTTGAATTGACCCTAAATATCTCCCCTCCTCGTAAAAAGTTACCTAAACGTAAAATCTATTTAAAGAAAAAAGCTAACATAAAACGAATAAAAGAAGACCTGACCAAATTTAAACTGCAATATTATACTCAATTTAATTCCTCCATTGATGTTGATGAAAAATGGAATTTCTTTGAACAAGAAATTAAATTGATTATTGATAAAACACGCCTCACAAATTCACCTCAACTAAACTAAATCTGCCCTGGTTTACCCGTATCCAACGCCGCCTCTGCAGGAAAAAACATAAACTGTTTAAAAAAGCTAAGACTAATCAACAAGCCAATGACTGGACTACCTATAAAAGCTTTAGAAAGGCTGTCCATAAAAACCTCAAAGAAGCTAGAAACACCTTCATCTGTGATAAACTTAAAAACTCACTTAACGAAAAAAACCCAAAGGCATTTTGGTCCTATATCAAAAGATTAAGAAGTAACTCTGTAGGTGTGTCTGATCTACTAAATAACGGTAAACTCTGCAGTGACAGTAAAACTAAAGCTAACATTCTAAATGACCAGTTTTTCAGTGTTTTCACAGTAGAAAACACCTCCCAAATTCCTGTAACTAAACCACTTACCAACAGCAAAATAAACCAACTAAAACCAACTTATAATTACCCCAGAAGGTGTCAAAAAGCAACTGCATAACCTAGACCCCAACAAAGCCTCAGGTCCTGACCAAATACCACCATGGTTTCTAAAAGCACATGCTGATGACCTCTATGAAATTCTAACTGATCTCTTTCAAACCTCTGTCGATAATGGTACTATCCCTAACAAGTGGAAAGAAGCAAACATATGTAGTGTTTTTAAAAAAGGTGCTAAACAAAACCCAGCTAATTATAGACCTATTTCCCTCACCTGCGTTTGTAGTAAAATCCTTGAGCATATAATCCACTCACATGTGATGAAATTCCTTGATGAGCATAATATCTTAACTGATTTACAACATGGCTTCCGTTCAAAAAGATCGACTGAAACACAACTCCTCTTAACAATAAATGATATCTCTAAACAAATTGAAAAAACAGTAACGTCTCTATGGCTATTCTTGACTTCTCAAAAGCCTTTGATAAAGTCCCCACCAGCGCCTGTTATCCAAACTTTCTGCCTATGGCATTGATGGAAATCTTCTGGCCTGGTTTGCATCATTCCTCAACAACCGCATCCAGCGTGTTGTTTTGCGATGGTGAAATCTCTGATTCTAAACAGGTTTTATCCGTGTACCACAAGGTACTGTCTTGGGTCCATTACTTTTCCTCTTATATATAAATGACATCCCTGATAATATAAACAGCACAGTCAGACTGTTTGCTGATGACTGCCTTGTGTACAGAACAATTGATAACCCTCTGACCAACAAATCCTCCAAGATGATCTTAACAAACTTGAACAATGGCAAAACAAATGGCAAATGAATTTCAACCCCTCCAAATGCTACATCTTGTCAATTTCCTCTAAGAAATGCTTTAAATCACCTGTTTATACCTTATGCAACCAGCCACTAAAACATGTCAACTCCCACCCATACCTAGGTGTTGAAATTGATAATAAACTTAGATGGGATAAACATATACATAACATAACCAAGAAAGCTAACTCTATACTTGGCCTTTTAAAACGTAACCTCTCAAACTGTCCCACCGACGTTAAATCCACTGCTTATAAAGCTCTAGTCTGGCCAGTACTTGAGTACGCATCTGCAGTCTGGGACCCCCATCACCAGTGCGATGTGGATAAACTTGAATCTATTCAAAGGAGAGCAGCCAGGTTCTGTATGGCAGACTACTCTTATAAATCTAGTGTAAAAACATGCTTTATAAATTAGATTGGCCCCTGCTTAAAACAAGACGATACAACACCCGGCTGCATATGCTATATAAAATCAATAACAATCTTGTCGCCATCAATAAAGATGAACTTATCCCCACCGTTAGAACTAATACAAGAAATAATCATGACCTTAATTTCCAGGTTCCATATGCTAAAAAGAATGTATATAAACACTCTTTCTTCCCTCACACACTAAAGGATTGGAATGCTTTACCGTCAGACATTGTTCATGCACTAAGTCTCAACTGTTTCAAAGCTAAACTTACTAACACCTGTATTGCTAACTAGTTTTTTTTATATTATTTTTTACTCATACTTTTTACGCTCGGTTGGCGTTCATGTCCTCTTGAAGGATTTTTGCCGACTTAACCGTTTCAGATTCAGAAAAACAGATACAACGTACAGTAGTCATTCAAAACAGCTATATCCTTACCACTATTAATAGTAACACAATCATTACCCTGAAGAGGACCAACAACCTCCTTGGCTTTTTGCTTTGAGGGAACATAAGAGTGAAATGAGTTAGGATTAATCTTAACCTCTTTGGACAAACATTTTTCAAAAAGCACTTTAATACATTATCTCTTATCAAACCCTTTGTGAACTTTTCATGATCCTTATACCTAGTAGCAAGCTCCGCAGGACACCTATTGATTTTATAACAATGCCACAACTTTTCCTTTTTCCGAACAGTCCGCAAAACCTCCCGAGACATCCACAGTGGCCGATTGCGTCTACATACGTATACTTTCTTTAATAGGACAAAGCTATTCACACCCTCCAAAACTTTAGTTCGGGAAACATTCCATGCGTTAGAAGGATCTACAGTAAGTCACGGAGCAAAGTAATCCAATTGAATGACAAATTATCCTGAAGTGCGGCAAAGTCAGCATTCTTAAAATCTAAAACCAGTTTATTAGCTGGAGAAACCTTTGTGGAACAATACAGATCGAAACTAATGAGGTCATGATCACTACACCCTACCTTACCGCTACTCAAGACAATTACTACCACGTGTGGGAAACAACACATGCTGGGTTAAAAAGTAGTTGGATACAACTTCCCTAAAATCTGTACCATGTGGACCACTAGTACAAAGATTCCAATCAATGTCTGGATAATTAAAGTCCCCCAAAACAATAAACCTCCTAGAGGTAACCTTCCTAAAGCAGTCAAGCAATTTCTGATTGTTCTCAGGACAAGAATTTGGTGATCTATATACAACACCAACAACCACTGAACTACCAACATCGCCATCAACAATAAACTCACACCATAGTTAATTAAAAACCAAAAGAAAACTGAGCAGTCCTATCTATGCAATTAAAACTCATTTACAAACAATAGAACACTACCTCCTCTACCATTGAGAGTATCTAATCTGTCTTGTCTGAAAACTGAGTAACCTGGAATATGCATCTCTGAATCACTAATTTCACTATAAATCCAACTCAGTAATACCAATTACATCAGGTCTACTAATTAAAACTTCAGCCATCAGCTGATCACGTTTATTCAAAATGCTGCGAACTTTTGAAAACAGAACCTTAATTCTACCACTAGAAAAACAGCTAGAAAAACAATCTCTTTCCACAGAAACATGCCTGACAGGTGGGTTTAAACTCTCACCCCCCGTGACTAGTTTAAAGGACTCAGATCCTTAATTGCCCTACTGACACCCCAAGCAAGAAGACGGTCACATTTCTTATTGTACATGTAGTTAAATGCAAACCATATCTTATAAACCAATCAGCCCGAGATTGAAATTTATGCCAGAAATTTACAAAACCAAACTCAAACAGACGATAAATACTCTCAAGCCAACTATTGATCAACATCATCTTATCTATCATAAAGGAACTGCCTCTACGCGGCAACAGACCAACAACTAGAACCTTACAACCTGTGTCCTTTAACTTGAATAACATATCCATGAAACTACACCTAACAGAATCAACATTTCTCCTTGAAATATCATTTGTACCAATTGAAACTACCACAGTATCTCCTTCCTTACATAAAGTTTCAACACGGGAACTCACATCATCAACTCTAGCCCCTGGAAGATACACCCTAATCCTGCTACTACGATTATCTCCACAAAACTGTGTCAACATACCTTACAAGTGAATCCCCTATCCATAATACCTTATCCCTAACAGAATCTGCAGGCAAAGTACCAGATGAATTAAAAACCTCACTACCAATGGCACCTGTACAATCATCAACTACAGACAATCTCACATGAGTCCTGTCAACAGAAACTGATCCAAGATTACCCACCGGAACAGAAGCCCTATCAACTTCCTTACCCAGGGAACTATCAACATCACATGTCTGACTAACCACATCTACATTAAACCACTAACCTCAGTCTGCACACTGGCACCAACCTTTTCAATGATACAACTACAACCAAAAAGTCTCAACTCCAAAGCCTTCAACCTCACACACTTTAAACAAATAAATACAAAACTATCAACTAATGCTTCCTCAAAACTACATGTCGCACTGGACTCCTCAAATTTGACCCACATAACACAGCTACCACAACAAATAGAACTCTCCATGTTGGAAAAAAGGTTCTTAGCTTGTCCTGGTTTTCTCATCTTATATTTGATTATGTAAAGCGCATTGAGACCGTTTGGTATAATGCGCTATATAAAAATGTATTATTATTATTAAACTCCACTCTATCAACTACAAAGTCAGAGTCAGTATCCATTTACACATTCAGTACAGCAGACTGGCAGAGGAGATGTTATCTTAGGATGGGTACATCTTGGCCATGGAATAAAAAAAAAACACCTTTCTGTCAAGCTGCAATAACTTTCGATCAATCATATCCTCATAACCAGAGTTCCGGAATAAAAGACAGGTTAAAAGGAAATGCTTGATCGAGAGATCAGTATTGCAAGTAGGGCAGAGAGGTGTAGGAGAGCTGAAAAGGAGGAAGGAGTGGGTGAGAAAGGAGTGACTGAGGCAGATGCGGGTGACAACAACGTCTGAAATGTGCCCATCAATTACTGTCCCAATAGTAGGAAGCTGGCGACTTTCAGTCCCTTTTACGGGAGGAATGTGTTTCCATTGGAAAAGTGCCCCTTTCTAAAAATGATTTGCCCTTTTGACTTTACTTTGTTGTTTTGGGCTCGCTTGTTCAGATATCTACAGACTGGGATGGGGGACAAATGACTTGGGAAGTGCCCCTAAAAGGTCATTCCCCCCACTTTTCCAAAGCTTCCTATAACACCTGGTAATACCTTCTTAGCACATATGACTGACTGTCATAGTGCTGTTAAACCATAACAAATCAAACAAACTCAGCTTGTCCCGTATTTGCAAGCTTCTCTTCTCTGGAACCTTTTTTTTCTGAGAGTGCACCCTGATGTCATATGCAGCCTGGATTTTGGGGAGCAAGAGTGGCATTTCCCCCATCTTTTTTGTCTGAATTTATATCTTTTGTATGGTGACTTTTTGCATCTCAGTGTGATCAGGTTGATGCCCCCTCTTCCCCCTTTTTCTCTCCTGGTGCTAGACTGCTTGATAGAGGATTCTAACACAACTTTCCAGAGACTGTTAATCCTATAATAATCATATAGAGCACTTCTGAAGTTGAGTTGCTAACTTGCTAAGCATGTATACCGTTACCAATAACAAATTGGGCAACATCAGGCCGGCAGTGATGGGCACTATCTGCTAAAGTAGACAGTTGCCTGGTTACTGATCACATAAATATGCCAAAAAGATGTTTTATGCATATTCAATATTTTTAGATTAATAATACTGCAAAAATGGTAAAGAAAGGGACAGCAACCAAAAAAATGACTTAGTATGCATGGATATGACAACATGTTATCATTAATCAGGATAAGCACCAGTGGGGCTGGGGTGGAGGAGCAGACTAGCCGAGCATACACCTTCTCTGCTGGGGACATACTGTAGCAACTATCTGAGGAAATAAGTCCATTTTGGCATCTCCAGCATTCCTGAGTGCATGCCTATCAAGTTTTTTCAAGAAAACTAAGCAAATTTTTGGGAGCCTCCCCAAACATAGCAAGCATTGTTGTTTTCATAATAAGCATTGATTAAATATCTTCACACTTCATATTTCTAATAGGTTCATTATTTACCTGACCTATATATTCAGTTATAACCTTTATTCTCCTAACCCGAGACAAATCAAAATTGTCAGGCTACCAAAAACAGTTCTTAAAATTTCTGCCAAAATGTGCCAGTGACCTCAAATAAGAAAATTTTCATGTACTAACCTGTTCAACATGATTGTAGAAATTAATCGCATCTAAGCTTTTGATTGCCACATACATATTTTATAGTAGGGAAAGGAGGGGGAGGGGGCGGGGGGGGGGGGTGCCTAAGTGACAAGATCACTTTTAACAAATACCTTCAAATGTACAATTTCCCATGCAGTTTCCTCCAATCATTCAATTAAAGACATTAAGATTATGGCTTTCTCTTACGGTTCGATTTGTTTACAAATTTCTCTTTCAGAATTATAGGTTAGGTATATGCAAAAACAGGTTGAATCACAATATTGTCATTGTCCTTGGCTATACTTTCTATAGAGCTTCATTCCTTCTTCACCAAAGCTGGATCAAGGAGGATATTGCCAAGAGATTTAACAAGTGACTTGGAACCCAATATACTGTAAAGTTAAATGTTCAGCTCTGCACTGAAAATGTTTTGTATGGTTGCAAAGAAATAATCCCCATAGTAAACCCTCCAAGTGAAAGACAAGACTAAGAATGAACTGATAAATATTAAAGACCCCTTACTGTACTTCAGAAAGTTCACAAATTTGGCTGAAGGCCATAGGAAATTGCACTGGTAACTTTAAGTTTCCATAAAACATTTCTGCTAATTAGAAAATCTACTGCAATTTTTGAAACAAATCTTACAATTTCCGGGAACTTTCCTTCAATTTGGGAAAATTTCTTTCAATTTTCCTCATATTTCACCAATATTTCTGTGAATTTTACTGTGCTTCCCGATTTTTCAATTCTATTTAAATAATTTCATAACTACTGTATATACCTCCCAATCGGGAAGAAAGCATGCAAACGGAAAGGCAAAGTCCTCCCAAGGGCACTTTTTCTCTGCCCCGTGTCTTACACTTATGTTTACAAGGTTAATAAACATTTTCCAGCTACATAAAGACCACCCTGAACGAGGTATGGCACCTAGAAAACAACCCATATCAAAACGAGGTATTACACCTACATGTAGATCAGAATGATATACCCCGAAAAGGGTATGACAGATCTATACCTCGATCGGGGGGTTTTCTGGACTGTTATGCAAAATCAACATGGCTCAATTTTGAATATTTTCGCTCATCGTCAACAGACCATCGTGTAAGCACCTGTGAAAACTTTTTGTACCCTCTCATTTAGTTGTGTACACCCGTGTGATACAAGTACATGAATTTACTCGAATACGCAGTTGGTCATTTTATACGCTGTGGACAATCAGTACTGGTGAACGTGGAAAATATTGCGCACAACTTTTCGATAAGAATGCCGTTTTGTTATGGTTTTAGGACATTTAAGTTAATTTAGGTAAGTTCATAGTGTTTATGGACCTACTCCCCCTTGTCAGTGTCTATGGACCTACTCACCCTTGTCAGTGTTTATGGACCTACTCACCCTTGTCAGTGTTTATGGACCTACTCACCCTTGTCAGTGTTTATGGACCTATTCACCCTTGTCAGTGTTTATGGACCTACTCACCCTTGTCAGTGTTTATGGACCTACTCACCCTTGTCAGTGTTTATGGACCTACTCACCCTTGTCAGTGTTTATGGACCTACTCACCCTTGTCAGTGTTTATGGACCTACTCACCCTTGTCAGTGTTTATAGACCTACTCACCCTTGTCAGTGTTTATGGACCTACTCACCCTTGTCAGTGTTTATGGACCTACTCACCCTTGTCAGTGTTTATACACCTACTCACCCTTGTCAGTGTTTATGGACCTATTCACCATTGTCAGTGTTTATACACCTACTCACCCTTGTCAGTGTTTATGGACCTACTCACCCTTGGCAGTGTTTATACACCTACTCACCCTTGTCAGTGTTTATGGACCTATTCACCATTGTCAGTGTTTATACACCTACTCGCCCTTGTCAGTGTTTATGGACCTACTCACCCTTGTCAGTGTTTATGGACCTACTCACCCTTGTCAGTGTTTATGGACCTACTCACCCTTGTCAGTGTTTATGGACCTATTCACCCTTGTCAGTGTTTATACACCTACTCACCCTTGTCAGTGTTTATGGACCTATTCACCATTGTCAGTGTTTATACACCTACTCACCCTTGTCAGTGTTTATGGACCTACTCACCCTTGTCAGTGTTTATACACCTACTCACCCTTGTCAGTGTTTATGGACCTATTCACCATTGTCAGTGTTTATACACCTACTCACCCTTGTCAGTGTTTATGGACCTACTCACCCTTGTCAGTGTTTATGGACCTACTCACCCTTGTCAGTGTTTATGGACCTACTCACCCTTGTCAGTGTTTATGGACCTATTCACCCTTGTCAGTGTTTATGGACCTACTCACCCTTGTCAGTGTTTATGGACCTACTTCCCCTTGTCAGTGTTTATGGACCTACTCACCCTTGTCAGTGTTTATGGACCTACTCACCCTTGTCAGTGTTTATGGACCTATTCACCCTTGTCAGTGTTTATGGACCTTCTCACCCTTGTCAGTGTTTATGGACCTATTCACCCTTGTCAGTGTTTATGGACCTACTCACCCTTGTCAGTGTTTAGGGACCTACTCACCCTTGTCACCCTTGTCAGTGTTTAGGGACCTACAATGCAGAGATCAGCAGATGAGAAAGAACTTTTGTATAAAAACCTCAGTGCTTGTATTGTCAAAGCCAAAGGTGATAGCATAATCATTCTCAGTGACTTTATTGCTTGCATTGGGAAGGACTGAAAGTCATTGTCAAGCATGGAGTAGGCAATTTGAACTTGAATGGTTTTTTACTGTAGAATTCTGCACATGCTTCCAGTTCAGTAATAGGCACCATGTTCCAGTTTAAAAATCTTTTCAAGAACACTTGGCAACACTTGCGATCTAAGCACTGGCCTCAGCTAGATCCTGTGTTGGCAAATGAAGGTGAAAGACAATGCATAAATGTTACAAAGATCTGTAAGTGTTGCTTTGTGATAAAGTAGATAGGCACAAAGCCACTCAGCAAACAGGACACAATTCATGACTAAAGATACTGTAGCAATGAACTGCTGGAACGTTTCCTAGAAGAGAAACTTTCAGAGTGTGATGAGTCATGAGAGGAGCAAAAGAATACACTACAAAATGCTGCCAAACATGTTTTTGGTAAGAAGAAAAGGTGACTGCTTTGATGACCAAGATGAAGAGATCCAGAATCTACTGAAATATAAGAAAATAACTAGTGATAAGAAAGCTCTTAGAGAAGAAATCAGAAAGCTGAAGAATAAATGGGTCTAGCAGAAAGCAGCAAAAGCTGAAAGATACGCTGTGGAGAAGAATCACAGAAAATTCTCTACCACATCTAAGGCTGAGTATGACGGTCCTAAATCCAAGAACCTACTTCCTGTAAAATCTAAGAGTGACAAGCTTTTCTCATCTCCTGACAATATCGAGAACAGACGGGTTAAGCACTTCAGTGAACTACTAAATATACCTACAGATGTCAACTTTGACATGCCCATTAAGCCAGTATATTTTTCTTTTGTAATTTTATTCATGGTATTAATATTTTAAATAATGACTTTAAGATTTCACAATATGCAGACGATACAGTTCTTGATTGGCACGTCTGAATCATTGTCCACGGCTCTTGACATCATTAGTGCTTTTCTTTCTACTTCTGGCTTTAAAGTTAACATTAATAAATCTCTTTTTTTTTTTTTTTCCTTAGGTCATTTTGTTAAAACTCCCCCCTCCTTTAAAAATGAGCTTTATCTAGGACAGATTTGTTATTTGGGTATCTTCTTTAACCACAACAATGAGAACTTCTTTGCCCTGAATTATCAACCCAAACTCTCACATCTCAAAAGTACACTTGGAATGTGGTCAACCAGAGATCTAACTCCAATCAGTAAAATTACAATCATCAAATCATTAGCCATTTCCAAACTTGTGTACCCGTTTTCTGTTCTTCTGAACCCCCCAAATAATTTCATTTCTGAAGTTGAAAAGGTGCTCATTTGGAACTTGGAAACGGATAAGTTTTAACGCTCTACTTTAATCGATGATTATGTAATTGGAGGTCTTAGAATGCCACATTTGAAGTCCTTTATTAACTCTTTCAAACTTTCTTGGGTTAAAAGATATTTTGAGCCAACTCCAAAGTGTTGGAAGTTGCTTTTTGATATTAATCTAAAGCAATTTGGTGAGCGTATCTTTTTAAGGGGAATGTCTGTTTGAATGACATTAAGATTAATTGTAATTTTATATCTGATGTTTGTAAAGCCTGAAGTGCTCTTACTTTTCATTGCTCTTCTCCCTAATCTGCTGCAGTCAGAAATGACAGAAGAATGCACATGTTCATGTAGCCCACAAAGTGAATAAACAGCAAAGGACTAAGAACCAATCAAAACATTCCACAACACACAAAACTGAACTGAACCTGGAATACAAAGGGAATGTATAACAATAGCTAAAGACAACCTGAGACAATGCAGCTGAGGGAAGTACCAAACCGCTACAGTAGCTCCCCCTAGATCACAAGCGAAGCGAAGTGAACGATAACAAAAATGGGGTGACAAGCTGGCCAGGAATACCACGTCGTCCAAAGAATCACGTCGGGGTCACCAATGTGGGGACTAACCGTATAGTCCGCCGGTTTGGATGACGTGTTGTGGCCTAGCATGCTGCTGTCACGTCACGCTGGAGGTCCTGTAGATGAAAACAAGAGCATCCCTATGAATATACAGAAGTGTGACAAAGTGAAATCTCTAGAGTGTGCGTGTTGGTGTAAGTCTCACATTTGTGTTAGGCTGTTTGACTACTGCCCAATGTAACACTGATCCAATGACATCTGGTATTACAAAATGATAATGTAATGGTAAATACAACGGGGCATGTTGGTATACCTAAGCTACACCTGTACGTGTAACCTTGTTGGATCTGCCTGCACTAGGGCTAGCTGGTTGCTAGCATATACCAACATGACCACAGTAACAATCTAAGTGAGTTAGGAACATACCAAGTGAGTTAGGAACATACCAAGTGAGTTAGGAACATACCAAGTGAGTTAGGAACATACCAAGTGAGTTAGGAACATACCAAGTGAGTTAGGAACATACCAAGTGAGTTAGGAACATACCAAGTGAGTTAGGAACATACCAAGTGAGTTAGGAACATACCAAGTGAGTTAGGAACATACCAAGTGAGTTAGGAACATACCAAGTGAGTTAGGAACATACCAAGTGAGTTAGGAACATACCAAGTGAGTTAGGAACATACCAAGTGAGTTAGGAACATACCAAGTGAGGTAGGAACATACCAAGTGAGTTAGGAACATACCAAGTGAGTTAGGAACATACCAAGTGAGTTAGGAACATACCAAGTGAGTTAGGAACATACCAAGTGAGTTAGAAACATACCAAGTGAGTTAGGAACATACCAAGTGAGTTAGAAACATACCAAGTGAGGTAGGAACAATCCAAGTGAGTTAGGAACATACCAAGTGAGTTAGGAACATACCAAGTGAGTTAGGAACAATCCAAGTGAGTTAGGAACATACCAAGTGAGTTAGGAACATACCAAGTGAGTTAGGAACATACCAAGTGAGTTAGGAACATACCAAGTGAGTTAGGAACAATCCAAGTGATTTAGGAACATACCAAGTGAGTTAGGAACATACCAAGTGAGTTAGGAACATACCAAGTGAGTTAGGAACATACCAAGTGAGTTAGGAACATACCAAGTGAGGTAGGAACATACCAAGCCTCATAAATCCATCAAAATCGGAGATAGGGATAATAAGCAAATCATTACTGAAGAAAACAAAGCTGTTATTGAATCAACGGGAATAAATCAGTGGAAAAATACAAACTCAGTCCTGAAATGGTTTAAGAAACTGCCCAATTAATATAACTCCAGGTTTATATCGTTTGATGTTATGGATTTCTACCCCATCTATTAAGGAGAAATTGCTCAACGATGCACTGAACTTTGCCTCTCAATTCATAAGCATAATGGATAGACAGAAAAACAATATTGCACGCGAAAAATCAATACTATAGAATCAACACATCCCATGGTCTAAACAATCATCAGAAAACTTCTTCGAT